>JARFOD010131953.1:0-13723 GCA_031763545.1 Mopalia muscosa
CGGTCACTCCATTATATGAGTGAAACAACCTCTCGGCTTAAAACCCCGATTAAATAAGCAGAACAATGAGGGCGAAGGATTGGAGCCATAAACATACAGGGAGCTCATCCTTATACAGGTGTTTAAAATTGTGAAGATTGTGTTTCTTGTAATCAACTCAATAATAATACATAACTATGAGTATAGCATCTGGTACAAACAGATGCTGCTTCAGTGTCCTAGTGCAGCTGTTAGTACTTTACGTAAAAAGAAATTAACAGCATTGCATTAGGTGAAACTCCGTTATGCCTTGTCAAAACTTTAATGGGGAACTCCAAAACGACCGATTAAGGTATGCGCCCGGCGGTCTCGCCCAACGAAAGTTTGGGAGGGAGCTGCGGAGCTAAACGTTAACATTATGGCTTATGGTCAATAAAAAGTATACGATGGCTCCGCCATGCCGGGTCATCGTCCATTAATTTCCGCTAATATATAGGGCGACGCATGTCATACAGATCAGCAAATAAAAGAAGTGCAAAACAAGATTGGGCGATAAATCTTAGAGTCAATGTCTCGACGTAAGAAGTATAGAATCGATAATATTATAGAATCTATAGCTCAGTGCTTAAAGTCAAAGCTCCCGAGTTCGATTACTCTTTCTCTACAATGTAAATATATATCAACCATTCATGTGATATATAGATTAATAATAACAGGTGCGTGTTGATTATCGTTGTATTTCTCCATGCAATATTTATTTTACATGCATGAAGATCAAGATACATTATAGAAATAAATTAAGATTAATCAAATAGAACATGTTTGACTGTCAAATTAATCTAATCATCTAGACAGACGCTATCGGTGTATGTAAATCAACATGTAGGGTTTATTAATATGTATACAAATAAATCGACGAAACCGGTTTTTAATATATTTCAGTAAGATAAGGCCCGTCGATTGTTGTATTATCAATTTTGATGGTATGGTTTATCAGTTTTATTGTTAGAAATTCATTTTTTTTTTTCTTTTTAAATTTATGAATTCTCAAATAATAAATTAGTTTAATTTAATTTAACCCAGTTAATTTAAAAGGAAGCATGGTTACACCAGAACAAATAAGGAAATAAACGGAAATTGTGCCTATAATAGTTTATTCCGCAGCTTCCACGGAAACAATTAAACAAAGGAATTAAGAAAGGTATACGATGCCGGCCCTGCAATCGCGATGATAGATTAAACGAGGCTTCGTCTCAGTGTTTCACAGTTCAAAACAATTAAGACAGAGCGAAAAGTGGGCTATCCGTCGTCATTTAAGTGAAGTATACCCTTGAGTATGACAATTGACAGGTCAGTGAATATATAGTCTAAATCGTTCACAATTAATTATTCTAATCAATTGTTGAGATGAACTTTATATGTAATTTTTAAGGACAGCAAAATAAATCCGAATTTTGAATAGCGAAAGTTATAATACATAAAAATTTACCCACTATTTTATTTTTTCGTGAAAAAATTAACTCATTACACAGGTAATGCTAATTTTAATTTGCGTTTAGATTTTTAATTGGAATTATTGACCACGAGTCGTTTTTTGTGTTTTTTCGATATTTACGTTCCAATTGCTATAATTATAAACGTGACAATTAAGCTTTTAGACGAAATTCGTAGGTCACGAAAGAATAAATTAAGCAAAAAATAATATTGACTACTATCACCGATCAAAGCTTTTATTGATATTTTAATCTTTTTTTTTCTTGCTTGAGCAAGCCGAAAAAATGTCCTTAAACACTCGCTTGGTTACATCATGCCTTCTTTATTTGCCAGATGTTAGCTTTTCATTCGGCTGTTCCTCATTATTTATATATGAACTACGTCAAGTTTTTAACTATAGAAAACAGGTATGTCTTATTTGCTGACCCGAAAATACACACTTCACCGTTTGCACAGGCCTATTTAATGTTTTATGCAGGGCTTTAAGCAATGAGGGGCTCCACGTATAGGGACAGTAGTTATTTCTACTCCAGTTGGTATAATTCGTAGGTGAGTGGCTTAACAGCTAAACACACGTCAATGGATTGTTCGGGGACTAACGCTTGCGTGGACATGATCCGTTGAGACTTGCGGTTGTATTGAGAGAGCTCTTAGGAGTACGGGGACTCGGAGCAGGTTGAGAGGGGAGAACTTTTTAAGGAAATTACTGATATTCCCCTGGACTAAAACAACAACCACTAGATGCAGTTTTCATTGATCAGTCACTGACGTGGTGAATAACTGCATTCCGCTGGGCAAGGCCTGGTCTGACTACGGAAACTGAAATAGATTTAAATTCCCGATAAGGCATATAACTGTGGTTAATTGTGCTCGAGGCTTTCAATGGATAGGCTCAATACGTTAAGCTATACCTGGAGTGTTTTAGCTCTACTTGTGTAAAAGACCCATTTTAATTGTAGCTGTGAGCAGTTTTCCAGTTGGATATATAGACGTAAATAAGACGGACTGTAGCTCGCTATGACCTAATTACTTATATATCAGCAGGTAAAAGAAGTCTACCTGTAATGGCTTGATTGTGGGTTTGCTTAACGGTCGGAGGGCGATCAGTGACAGCCTGTATGTCTTGTTAACGGGTGCCCAGTGACATGTCAACCCTCGCAGTGGAGGTCCCTGAGAAATCCCCTAGTTAGCAGCAACAACAACAAGGCCGTAGTGGACCGAAACGACTAGGGGGAAAAACGCGTCAAAAATGGCCGACGTTAAGGAAAGGTTACCAGTGACAACAACATCGAGTTTCTCATCTACGGCAACGAAAATACGAGACAAACTGTCAACCAACAAACCTCAAACACTTCGCCAAATTTTACACCATTCGAAACCACCGTTCAGTGTTAAGCTAGCGCGAGGGGAACTAGAGAAATACCTGCCTCTCAGATCTTCAGATAAGGCTGTTATATTCAAAGTATCGGAAATCCGTCGAAAGAAAAATGTTCTCGCCCGGAAAATGCAATGGGACAGGCAGAAAGAAGATTACGTTCCAACCGGCTCTCAGTTGGATATACCCTCCACATATAAAGGTAATTATACAATTGTAGATATAAATAATTATGTCGTAATATACCTTAATATTTATTTTCCTAATTAGAACTCCGGAAACGTAACATCTTGTCAGTATAATAAACCGTCGTGTTGCTATATTGCTAGTCAATTCATAGGACTAGTAAATTCAGATTTGTGTATCTCTTATAGGCTATGATATAATATAGACTTATTTAGATATACAGATGGTGCACATAACTGTGTAATTTCATGTTTTTCATTTACCAGCCATTATGGGTTGAATTGGCACTGTCCAATAATATTTGATATACTAAACTTCCTTACACAGTTAATATGCCAAAGTATAGACTTTAAATCGACCATTAGTCTAATAAAAAATACAGAAATACAGTTCAAGTATCTGTTCTAACGCGCCAACCTTACTGTAGACTTGAAATGTTAGTAAAATACCCTGTAGCTTCCACTTTTTAGGCATGTTAACCTAATAAAATGGTACAGAATTAATCCGATTGTGATATTAAACCTGTATTAAGCCGATAAGTCTACTTAATTAAACATTGGTGCCATTCTTCAAATCTCGATGTAGGGCAAATACACAAATTGTGGCTTTTAAATTCAGTAGTATCTGAATTTAAAAGCCACAATTTTTGTATTTACATGGCTTGATGCTCAAAATTATAAGGGAATTTTTGTACAAAATGACTGTCGCATAAGTCCTTTATTCCTACAGGCACCATTTTCTGAGATACTAAACTTTTAGATAGGTTTATGTCATTTCTGTGATCTACTTTAGGCCTCTTTATATCTTATCGCTATAACACAATGCTAGTCATTGATGCGCCAAGTATTCAATGTAGATTTGGCACTACCGCAACTATTTGCTGCACATCAACAACGTGTATTTAATTGTGCAGTGTGTGTGTCACCTTGACCCTTTTTAACTCATAATCATTTTAAATTCCTATGCAGAGGTATCGATTTATTCATTGAAAGAAATAACAATTCACGAACGTTTGAAAATTTGAACGGCTCCTATATTTCGATATATTTTTTATATCTTTATGTTTAAGTCTTTTCCAGACACTTATTTGGTTAACAATATAGTATTGCGTTAATTGACATTTCTTATACCGGTACTTTAAAAGGTTAGAAAGACAGTCAAAGACTGTACTAATCTGTGTTTTTTTTTTCTGTGTGTCTTTTTTGGCAATATATTTATTTGCTTGAGGTCACATATAGCACCTATTTGTTCCTGTATGTAAGTTGTCATATTTATACCACACCAAAGTAGGGCATATTAGGTTCCCTGGTCGACATAATCGTCTCGCTAATGAACCATATCCAAGAATCAGTACCTCTAGTATTTGACTGGAATTCCTATTAGTGAAAATAAGCGTCAGCTTAGCATTCGTTAACAAACCTGAGTTTAGTTTTTTTTTTCCTTCGGATAATCCGTGACCCTTGTCGCTGGCACATTTTCCTAACAACAGTTTCATGTCGATTTCCTTTGATGTCACCTGTCAGAAATGTACAATAGCACCTGTGTTACATACAGAGTACCCCTACAGCTCAACCCACAGAGCATACTACATGCTCACTAGTTTGTAACAGTCATGCTTCGAAACACATGTGTATGATTTGTTATGCGGCCTGCCACATTGAATATAAACCTTCCCACGTTGTATAAGTAGAACAGTTGTATTTGTAAAAGTCTTATAAGCATTCATACGCGTTTACAAATGCATTTGTGATTTCAGAACAAGTAACAGCATAAAATTGTACCCGTTTTATGTTTAATAAGCTGTATAAATATGGAGTTCCATTATGTATTCACTCGCGTATAAAGGATTTAAAAGTGTATTCAAACGTATATCTACTTATCTTTTCAAGTTTATTTATTTAATTCAAGCTCTTGCATGAATTGGATTGTACATCTGTAATAGTGAGATGTTAAAAAATATGCCTGCTAATATTATACTAAAAATTCGCTTGATATGTGCGGAAAAGCCAATTATCTCCGGGAATCACCTAACATAAACGACTTAGTGCTTACTGTTCCCCGAAAGAATTTCTAAAAAAACTCGCTAAATTTGTCATAGAAAAAACACTTTAATTTAATAGCAACAAATATATATTAAAATTAAACTCAACAATGCGGCCTAGAATTATGCATTATTTTCCGTTTACGCCTCAGCTGTACCTTAATTTAGCTGATTTTCGTTCCCTTGACGCCCGAAGCCATATATGATTTATTGTACAAATAGTTGAGTCACTTTTGTTCAGAAAAAATAAATATATCCTCAGTATCATTATAGAGACAATGTACATACCGAGTTAACATGTTTTTCTTTATTACGAAATATAGTGTTTTGTATATCTTTTATATTATGTCGTGCAAATTAACTTTCCCTCTACATAAAATAACAAATATTTTCTTCGTCTGTATATTACGATAGTTAGATATACACGGCTTGAAAACATGTGTTTGAGAATACTAAATACATAGTAAAAAAAAAAACCCTTGAAAACTGGATTGAAGGTTATTGAGTCTTTGTCAATACCCATAGAAAACTTCCTGAGAAAGTTGGCTCATTTCCAATCCAATCACTTTCTTTGTATAGCTTTTATATTACTTTACTTTGCTTAATAGAGTTTTGGTCGTATAGCTGCTGTGCAGCGTATCTGGCAAAGTGTCAGAAGGTTTTACTAAGTGTAGTGGGACAATACCGTTTAACATCCCCCCCTCCACCCCACCCCCACCTCACACACCTCACGCCGCAAAAATATCGAGGCGAATACTTAATTTACAGCCGTATACTATAAAGCAAACATATAATCAATTGATCACATCCGGTTGAATTGTATCGAACTTTTGCATGCTTATTAATTTGAAATACTCAATAAGCTTCTATCAGTATAAATAGCCCTTTATTGATTTTAATGTTTTTCTAAACAAGGGGGTATATTGCTTTAAATGGCTTTTTTTTATGTAAGTTGATTCGATTGGCTATAAATATTTTAAACATTAAGTACGCCTATGTTTGTATAATAATAATGTTAAGGTTAAACATGAATACATTTCATCACGAGTTCTATTATAAATCGTCATATTAAAATTGAGAAGCAATTAACTTATAAAGCGAACTATCATATTAGAAGGTATTTTAAATTACTCTATAGTGTACACTAGGGTATTTTATATAGAGACCGTAAACGGTATGCATACAATGGAAATCGTGCGTGCATCGCTTGGTCGTCGGTATATAGCGACTGTATGCATGTACCGCTACAGTTTTAATCCAAGCCGTTTGCTTTTAATTGATCTAAATCTGTGTCAGTTTGGTGCATGTTGACGGTGCGATTTATAGTTTCCATTTTAGGGGATTCGCCTTATTTGAGACAGATGGATTGGTCGAGAGATCAAATGAAATCGTTACTAAACAAATTGCACCGCGCGAATGCAGCTTCATAAAGTTCAAATTTCTTTCAGATACAACAAATGTTTTATCAGAAAAATGCAGTCCTTGAGCCGAAAAATCGAACCAACGACACAGTGACTACTTCCGCCAAGAGATTTCTGTAATTTACAGGCTTTTGGTACAAATCTGTTAGCGTACCTGGACATTATGTACACATTGGTGATCGCCATTCACCACACTGTTTTGTTTTTTTTTGTGTAGTGTACAGTTATCATAAATGTAAGAATAAAGTTACATTTGTCACAAATTTTCTCCCTAGATCCTCCGGTAGGTCCATCCAATCTTTTTCACAATTTATTCCCAGGATTAGTTATTTTCCCGGGAGTCGATTTTGGGTGTGTGGCACGATGATTGCACAGTGCAGGGGCGGTTCACACCATACAGTTCACACCACACCAACAGAAGCCAGTCCGTGTTGCCATGGAGATTTGGCTTAGCCAATGAGATCTTTGTCGCGTGTCTAGTATCTATGGTCACGGATACAGCAATGTTATTACTAAGAACTCGTGTCCAATGTTTTGTTCTGTATCAGAAGTATATCGATCAAATTTGCCTTATCGCGTGGTGTAGCTACCTACAACCATTACTATATTGCCATAATGCACGGCCACTTACTTGCACATCGATTGCTAATCATATATTGTTACAAATTGAAGCAAATCAGGGCGAATGTTGACCCAATATTGACCAATCAATGGATCTCTTGGTCGTATCTCAAGTAGAAGCTAATTATTTTTGCTAGAGCAGAAACAAGGTTTGTTAATCAATGTGATAAAGGTAAAATTACTCCCATGGCTGAGTCGTTCACAAGCTGAAATTTACTGGCTGTCTTACAGGCAGGTCGTATCCGAATAAATCTGGTCACACCGACTCACACGATCAACTTAGCTGATCCAAACTAGATATAAATAGTTATCCAAAAATGCTTTGTCTTCCGGTCTATTCTCGCGTTACGATTTGCAGTATCGGTTTCAGGGTAGTATACTCTTTACGGAGTTTCGATTATTTGACTGTTTTGTTCTTCTTTTTTTCGATCAATGAAAATGGCGTGACTAAATATGGTATCACCAGATGACATATTTTATCATATATATGTAGATCTGACTGAACAATTATCAGAACGGAACGGCGTGGAATCTTCAGAAAACTTGAAACTGAAAAACTTTTGATGTTTTTTAAAATTTAAAGACGTTTCGAAAACTCCGACAGGGCCTGGCATCGTGGTCATTGAACTGCGCTAAAAAACATGGCTTTAATCAGATGGTCTACAAACAAACCCACCTGTTGATTGTTTGTTTGATTGGGGATCAGAGTTGGACTCAATGGTATCTCACTTAAGTAGTGTCTACTTCTCCTAGTTCCAGCCTTACCTAAATACGGTGGAAAACTGTGAGAAAAACCTAGTGAGAACAGGTCACGCGATTGTCGTAGACCTCGTGTGTGTGACTCCCTCTGAAACTGAGATCGACGTGCAGGGAGTACACTGAAGGGTGGCCCGTAGTCTGATTCGCTAACCATTGAAGCTCGACCCTAGACCCCCACCGGTCCATGTGTTGGGCTTTGGGCATATGCCACTTATTTGTAACACCGTTGCACACCAATCACAACAATCAGTTTTTATTCCTGTCATTGATTGGCTTTTTTGTTGGCTTTCATCACTTTTCGTGGTTTTCTCAATTCTATCAGTGCAATCTAATATCAACGTATTTATAATCGAAACTAACGCAAAACATATTTGTGAAATTCAACGTAATCGTTATATTTTATAGCGATGAAAGACGGTAACTTTAAATTTCGCGGTATTTTATTGTCCATTTTTGTGTCATGTTGTATTTGTGTTGAACGGTAAGAACGAACAGGATCGGTGTGTGATGCACTTGTGGCCAAGATTCAAAATAATCAGTCAAAGCTTTATTTGTGTTAAACAAAGCCCAATCACATGACCACATCTACCAGTAGGCCTGAATCAGTGTTATTTGGTGTTCGGATTTATACCACATATACGCTGTATGTGACGTTGGCCAGTTGACGTGGTGCTGTCACAAATTCCACAAAACCACATACCCGCATTCTACAGTAGTGGGTGGAAACATTCGTCTTGTGTCTAAGTAAATCTTTTCCAAAAAAACAATTCTACTTATACGTGATTTTAACTTCTTAAGGATGAACTACCCCTCAGAGGTCCACATTGTTCATTTTTAAAATTATTTATTGTGAAAAAATTCTATAAAATTCCGGTTAGAAGTTATTAAATTATACGTCTGAAAAAAAATTTTGATTCAGTTCTTTGCAAGTGTACAGCTGGGTGTGTTTTGCACGATTTAGAGCACCTCATTTTTTGTCTCAATTTAATATTTCAACTCTGTTTTCTCGAAAACCATTTTAGCTTCATCCGTAGATTTGGCTTGAAATTCGGCATGCGTATAGTTGACATAATAATCTAGTAAAGGGTATGGAAGAAGTTGTCAATCTATTAAAACCGCTCGACATGTAAGTTTTGTACTTGGGACCGTTTTGTCACTTCTTATACTCGATTGACAGTCTTCGTTTTTTTAAAATATAATATCCAATTTAATTCAATTCTTTATTCGCCTAGACCAGAATAACTGGTGTACAAATTTTAAATATAGCGGGAAGTTGGATGTAGTTTGAAAATCATAACACCATATATAACATTACATATACGATCGGTTATCTAAGTAAATGAATTAACCTATACAAATATTAAACTCATCGCCAGTAAAACCTTTGTTATATAATAAGCAGAAGCGATTCTCTAGTGTGATACCGCACCACGTGTCAGCTTGTACGACACAGAAATGTGAAACTTCCATTATGTTATAGCGTACCAGCTCTTTATAGTGTAGGAAAGCACGCTCGATCTGGATGCCACTGGCAACTATGCAGACAAAGATAGTAACAAGACACAATAGACAGACATAACAAATCGACTTCTTGTGGTCGTTTAGTGGACACCAAGGCCAGTGAATAGTTTCCAAGCTACCTTTATATGCTTTGGTATATAGTATCGGAACCCATTTTTATAATGCTATCCAGTGAATATTATGTCGGAAGCCGAGTGCAGTTGTAATGGTTTTGGGGCTGTGTGACATTCACCTTAATAAATAAATAATCTACTACATTGCTTTGTCCTGGTTTGACTGATTCCGAAACTATTGGCATCGCACTAATATAACTAATCAACCTTCAGCACGCCGTAGAACACCATTTTTGCTATATCACGGTTAGTGTCACAAAATGACATATTAAAAAAGTTTGCAAACATACCCGTCTGATTAAAGCAATGCGAATTTTTAGACTTAGCAAGTAACGGATGCCATCGTGCCATTGGTTAGTTAGTTGTAATATTAAGAAAAAAACTTTCTTTCGCTGACAGAAAAAGCTGGGAATTTTGACAACCGACCTGAAGTCGCTTGTCACAAGCCCTGACGTTCAACCTACGATATCATCATCTGTAGATTGTGCCGCTAAATGGAACAATTACGAAGGACATTTAGCTGAAGAAAATTAAGATATATCATTTCCGTACCTGTCAACATGCCAGAAAAACTGGTCTGATCCTTTAAGCGCTGGCGGACGCAATACTATTAAAAACGGTTTTGATTTTATTAATGGAGTCATATAAGCGTATAACGAAATAGGGTTTGCTATCTAGCTTTGGTGAGAAGATTATATGTTAATACGCCCAATATTTGTAAATCTGATTTGTTTTAAATGATTTTCAGTTTGTTTAGGGGAAGTTTCATTTTAAACAATATTGTGGTTATTCAACTATAGAACCCGCCTCTTAAGACAAAAAACACTCGAGTCTATTGATTTTGCGTACAGCATATATTAATAGGCGAGAGTGATATGTTTTAATATTTGATAATTTGGAATGGCCGACAAGAGTATACAATGTTGTGCACGAGCTCCGGAGAACGCCACAGACCCACTGCGATGATAAACACAAATTGATAATGAAATGACAATATCAATTAAGACTACTCCTATATCAATTAAATATGTGTAATTGGTATGTGATTAAATAACAGGTTTCTCCTTAAACCTGTAATTATTTATTTTTTACAGCGTTTATCATAATCATTTGTTAGGCCGTTCTACCATTGGTTGCGTTAGGCTATCAGTTGTCGGGTGACGCGTGCCAGATTGATACAGACAGCTCAGCGATGAACACTCGTTTTCTTTTAACATACTTTCAAGTCGGATTTGGCGTAAATCATCCACTTGGATGGAAAACGCCAATAATCAAATAACCAACCAACCAAGTCTGATCGAGTGGCTACTTACAAAAAATATATTTAATTTAAAAAAAAAAACGCTCTAACTATTACAGCCATGTAACAATACGGTCCCAAATAGAACTGTTTATGTGTTTATTAAATAAAAAAGAATGTTTTGTTTATGAAAGAAACGAATGTATAGCCATGTGGTACAAATTAACATCTGCTATATATGCAATTAGTTCAAATTGGGAATTCCAGCGGGCTTTCCTAAGTATAGTTTTCTCGTAGTGTATATTTTAGTCCTATACATATTATGATTACATGAATATGGACCAATCCCTCGTACTATCAGTACAGTGTTTAATTCGAAAGTAATTAAACAGTTAATGAATCCGGTCAACATCTGTGTTAACCCATTAACGACACAGACAATCCCAGATAGGGGACGGACACAATTAAAATTGACATTTGGTATAGTAGAGTTCGTAATATTGCCGAACGTCACGTGACCTCTTAGTAGTGATCTTTAACTACCAACTGATTTGTTTGTTTGTTTGACGGCATGCCAGGCCACCTTAGTTCAGAGAGCTGGAAGCTCCCTGCAACCACCCACCCCAGGTCAGTCAATTCTACGGCAAATTCCGATGTGGACTGTGGGCCTAATCTATAAAGCCCCAGACTGTTAGGGCACGACAGATTTGTGTACGTACTGAACTATATTCGTCAAGTGTAGCCCCATATAAGGCCCTAATATAGGCCCCTACTTGCATTTTTTCGTGTGTAAAACTCGATACTATTACAGTATAATCTTAACCGTTGTAAAGTGTATGACTCCTCATTAAAATGTGCTAAATTAAACATATTTTATAGGAATGTTATAGATAAATTACAAAATATAACTTTGTAGTTTTTTAATATTTATAATTGAAATGTCATTTTCCTTCGTTTTAATTAGTAAATATGTTGGTTTCTTTCTATGTCCTGAACAGTTTAATTTCCAAGTGCGTATTTGACATATTTTCTATTATATATACTTTGTTTGGCTTCAGTAATTTTAATACTGAAGACACCTGGCTGAAATTAATCACAATACATAAATCTGGCGCTTAGTATATTTTAACAGATATATGTAAAAATGTAAAATATTACGAAACAAATATTTCATTGTTTCCTGATTCGTGATTGGAGAATGTGTTTATATATGCTTCAAATCGCTTCAATCTATTATGACATGTGGACGAAAAACCCTTCCGTGGCTGATATAGTCTTTGAGATTATTTATTTATATTAAATTGATTTGTTTACATCAGTGGTTATATTTTTTAATGGTTTTAATGTGGTTTTTATTTAAATCCCTCAAATTCTTTCTTCCGGATCATACGTTTTGCGCATGCGATTAATTGGGCGGGAGCTTCCTGTTCTTGGTGCTCTCAGAGGTAAGTGGCAACAAAGAGGCGATCTGTCTTTTGTGCTTGTCCCGTCTTGTCTTTATTTGTTGCCACTGACGTCGAGGGTGGTCCCCTTCATCCGTTAGGCTGATTGGACGTAATACGACTGAAGCAACCTAAAGTAGGGCGTTATATCCCAATCAAACAAGGTGACGTAAGTCTTGCAGTTGCAAAATCGAATTACTCAGATCTTACACCAATACATGCTACTATCTGGGCATGTTTTATTGGACAAATGCTAAGGACTTAGATCAAATGTTCCCACACCCTCGGGACGTCTAATGTCACTGTTTTGTGGCATTAAATCCTGTGTTGTGCAATCGCCCTTTGAAATAGCCCTATTTATCTTCAAGAGCAGTCACTAAAACTAAACGAAATATAGCAGGTTGGTCGCTGTTGGAAATGCACTACTCCCGGATACACAGGTCATCTGTATAAAAGTAAATGTACTGAAGTGATTTACCGTGTTTACAACGCTCCAGATTCCCAAGTTCTTTTGAAAAGAATAACTCATTTATTGTGTGTGATTTGACAAAAGGCCATGTAGATGTCTAGGAATGTTAACATAGGTTGCTATTAACGTGTTCTCGCCAGTTGTAGTAAATGTGCTGATAATTCATGATCATTGCTATACCAAGCAGCAAGTAGTAAAGCCAATTACTGCTTTTTTATAAACAAAAAACCATTTACTGCTTTTGTAATAAATGTTACAGTAATGAATGACATGAAATATTGCGGAACTCTATGGCATGAAAATTATTGTCGAAGCATATGGCATGAAAAACATCATGACGAAATGATGGCATGAAAATAATCTTGAGGAAACGTGTAACAGGAAATAAATATTACCACAAACATATTACATGAAATAAATATTCTCAAAACATATGGATTAAATAAATATTGCCGAAAACATATGCTATGAGATAAATATTCTCAAACGTATGACATTAATAAATATTCTAAAACGTATCACATTTTTAAATACTACCAGAACGTATGGCCCTAAATATTATTGCCAAGAACATATGACATGAGAAAAATATCGCCAAAACGAATGACATGAAATAAATATTGCCGAAACGAATGACGAATTAAATGTTGAAACGTATCAGAAGGGACTAATGAATGTTAATTTGTTTGATTGGGGTTTATCGCCGTTTAACTTTATGATATTTCACTCACATTGCGGCGTGCCAACCCAATGGTGAAGGAAACCACCCCCGACATCACTGGAAACAAACAAAAGCATCACTGGACAGTTCAAAGACATCAGAAACATATCGGCTTCCTGTTTGTCTTAAACTCAGAAAGCACCAGGGCAACATGAAGCTCCCTCCGACTAATGAAACTTGCGCTCTTGCTCAACATATGCTCTTTTTTTCCTGTCTAAGCTATTTATGGTTGAATGATTTTAAATTCAGTCTTATCTTCCCCTTGGGCGGGGGGGGGGGGGGGGGGGGGGGGGGGGGGGGGGGGGGGGGGGGGGGGGGGGGGGGGGGGGGGGGGGGGGGGG
>JARFOD010131964.1:0-15209 GCA_031763545.1 Mopalia muscosa
TTAAAAAAATACCCCCCCCCCCCCCCCCCTCTCTGAAACGCTCACACACATATTGCCCTAAGTTTTCACTTTGACCGTGTTATAATCTCAGTTCTCTAATAAGAAATGTTTTCAGTTCAATAGATACATTATGAGGAATCTTGTATAATGGTGTCAAAACAGTAATGGTGCTAATCGTCTTGTGTTAATTCGTTTGGGGAATTCGTGCGGACACTCACATAAGCCGCAGTGCCCTGGGGTTGATTTTGCTTTGTGTTTAAAACTAGTTCAGCACAGCTTTGGACAAATAGTGTAAGTTATGGGTAGCTTTTTAGGGCAGTGTTGTAGAATTTGAGTTACTGAGCAATTCGCGCCAATTGTAATCTACTTAATAACCAACATAAAACGATTATCACGCCTTGGAATTTCCCATAACAAACATCACTAGAGAATGCATTTAAGATTAAAACCTAAGTAAGCCTCCCATCGATCTGAAGAATCGGCTGGGTTAATTAATATCCATCCACACTCTGAAATGTACGAAACAAAGAGTTTTCACCCACCGAACTTCTAAACTTTCAATTAATCCATACAATGTGGGCGGAATTAACGTAAAGCTTCCAACTTTTGGTACACAGACAAAAAAGTATAACTTATTTGACTATGTACTAAATGGAATGAACTGTTTGGTGTTTTTTGTACGAGGGAGGGCCACCTTACCTCTTTAAATTGTACTTCGTTTGGATGTGTATGGAATGTCTAATCTGGCAACGTATATAAACGAAATATAAAACCTTGAACTTCATAGTTGATATTCTGCTATGTATTGTTTTATTTGCCATATGTTCTTGGCTATATAATAAAAAAAACTGCGTATCCTTGCTAGGATAAAATAGTGAACAAAGCAATTGTCACAACTTATTTGTCCAGCAAACTGTTATAAAATGCGTTATACAAAAAACAGCCTTCACGCTTTGATTAAGCACGGATGAGTTTTCAAAGATGTTGTTGTGACGAAGTCTGAAATATACCGGATGCCCTTTAAAGCCTGAGGCTAAAAGTAAATCAGTTGGAGTAGCTTTCGGCATTACTGGACTACTGTGGGATTTGTTTATGAAACAATCTGGATTGAATGGGATGAGTCTTTGGGCTATTGCGATCTAATTAGTTTTTTTTGTGGGAGTATCCAGGTGTTTGCGACGAACCTTTTTGAAAATGCCCAACTTCCGTTTCTGAGTACGAATGACATTTTAAGAATTATTATCTCTCTATAATATGCTACGGTTTATTACAGCTGCCCATACCGTATTCACACAGATTTATTGGCGGTCCGACAGGTTTCATCTAACTGAATTCCCTTAGGGTGATTGGCAAAACAGCCAACCGAGAAGAATTTTAATCGAGGTAGACACCGTCTGGGCTATGTACGGTAACAGAAAAACAGATGGCCTATAGATTTTACGAAATGTGATTTAACACGGGAATAGGCAGACTAGAAACAGTCACATCTGGCTTGTAGATATTAACTGATGTTTTCAAAAAAAAAATAGTGGCTTTCCGAAGCATCAGATTATTGTCCCTAGAAAAAACAAAAAAGTAACAATAATGGTTTTGGACAAGTACCGTCAAACTGTTACTTTATTATGAAATTGCACTTAACCTCTCGAGATGCATTTTAAAGTACTTGTATTAATTGTTTCCCACTTGTAGGGTTTATAATGTTTGCCTGTTTTGTTTGGTTGGGGTTTAACGTCGTACTCAAGGTGTTTAACTTATATGACGACGTATTGTCAACTTGACACTGTTCCTTGCCTTATTACGGTGGAAAACCGAGAAGAAACCTCGTGAAAACCACCCTTGCGATACCCGGAGCCACATCGTGCGACTAAACTCAAATACCCGATGGTCGACAGACGGTCTCGATCCCGTGAACGGTAAATTGGAGTAGGATTAGGAAGCGCAAACGCTACAACAAAGTCACGGCCGCGGGCCGGGTTTTCTAATGATGTGTATGCCTTCACCAAAAAACCCATAGCTCTAACACATTTACTCTAATACATTATAATGGTAATACCGATATGTACAGGTCCAAATGAGCTCGAATAATGTCCTTACAAGTTTAGTTGTTGCTTTGTTGTACCAATAACTTGTGCAGGGATTGCTGATTCCTCAATGTACATGTAGCTTTAATTGAAATATTGAAAAGGACGGATGCTATTTACATATTGTTATATAATAATCAATAGTGGGAGCAAATAAACATAACAACCATATATTAACATGTTTGTTTTGATCGTTGCTGCTCATCTAACTTAATGACCAATAACATCAAACGATGTCTTCTCATGCTGGGTTTGGCTAAGAGGGTGCGTGCTAAACACAGATATTCTCAAGGGTTAATCCGTTCACAGTAAAGGTAGTCAAAGGCGGTCTCTCCTATCCTACTCTAAATAATTTACAGACTGCAGCCTCGGTTTGGCAGCGTGCTGTTCTCATAATAAGAAGTCACGTAAATTTGAGAGTTTCGTGCCAGCTATAACTTTAACCCGCGGATCTGGCTCTCTTTCTTAATTAATTGATTACATAGAGCCACTGTGGTGCTATGACCGAAGAGAGTTTATGCATGATATAATTAAAATGATCTTAGTCCCTGTTCAATCTGGACCTAGTCATGCACAAGATGGCGTTGTATAAATACTAAAAGCTAAACGATTAGTGTGTATATATATGAATGGAATGAACAATCCAACAATCATGGATATTTAATTTAAATAATATAACACGATGTTCGTTAGTTAATTTATTGTGTGAAGAGGTAAATACTTATCGTATTTAAATATCTGATGTTTATTTTAACTTATCCCATATGTTTTGCTTTAGACCATACTGCTCGGATACAGACTAGGGGAAGTAACTCTTTCAGAAATGCGCCGCCAAGCAAAAACCAACGTTATTCCATTAACAAGATGACACGAATTTCATTTAATTGAGGATAGGATATTTGTGAAACTTGGAGCTAAATGCATTTCTTTAAGAATGTCAACTTCCATACGTTTTGTTGGTAGGGGTTACATCTCTTGAAAACTGTTTAAGTTTCATAGCTCACTGTACATATGTAATGTACTACACAATAAAGTTGTAAAATAAATATATATATTTTGCAAGCACCGTGGTTGTTTGGTTCAGTGGTCCACGCATTCATTCGCCTCATCTGGCCACAGTTCATTCTTACTGGCATGTATACCAAAGGTTAACGATATATATATATACGGACTTTGCTGTGGATTAATGGCCCGTTTGGTATGTCTATAACACCTGAAAGCCTGACGATCGGGATCCTAATCAACGGAGTAAGGCTTCAACCAAAATGAACACAGCAGGTCTACCCCGTTTGGAAGGGAATGTAAGGTATCTGTAGACAAAACATAGACATTGTCTCTGTGTGGTTTAACCAGCTGACAGATGACGTGACTCAATTAGAAGTAAATGTCAAGAAGCCAGTTATCTAGTGAATGTTGTCTCCTGGTAGATAACTAGTCCGTCCGTATCAGGAATTAATCCGCCAGTTAACTGTGCCTTCTTGTCGTTATTCTGTGTGCTTAACAACTGTAGTTGTGTGAAGACGTTAACAGCGCAGTTTCCGACGTTGTTACCGACCAAGACTGAGATGCTCTTTTCTATGGGTTGATAACAAATATCGCATGTTCTATTGTGCACTTTGTATTGCTCTCCATATAGCTACATCATTAAAACAAAAGATAACCCCGTAGAGATACTATAAAAGGAGTATGAAATAACATTAAATGATAAAAGTACAACCTCAGCTACATTTCCAATGCTCATAAGAGTACAACTACTGTTTATAGATTTAACTACAAAGATGGTAACGTTTGTAATCACTTTAACACAGTATATGAAATATGTAGTTTATGATTTAACAGTATTAATACATAGATGTAAATGATCCACCTATATTCTGTGTCGTGAACTACTTTAATCTATTTTACATATTCAAAATGACTTATCCCAATCGTCATTTAATCATGATTGTAATTACATTATGATACTGACGTCATTTACTTTTTATGCACATTTCTGTGTGTGATTGTGGAGTAAACTTTTGTGTTGTTGTTGCATTTGAGTGTACCAGGATATGTTTCACATTTTGTGGAGTGAAATTGTGCAAGATGAGTGAATCGGGGTATGTTTCATTTTCATGTATGTTTTTTTGTCGGAAACACTGACTATCCCTTTATGTAAAAATACATGTCTGTATTTTGGTAACTGTAACATATACTCCCCTATGGTTTTGTTCTTACCAATACTCTATTTTATAACAGACACAAAAATTTTTTTTAGACATGAACATGTAAGAAAGAACATTTCAGGCATTTCAAAAGAAATTAAAAGAAACAGGAATATTTCAATATGTCATCTTTATACCATTCATTGGTATGCATTAAGAGTGCAACTAGGGATTTGCATAAACAAAGGATCAAGTTGGATTTGCTGGGTCCTACATGTGGCTTTGTTTGTAGAAAAAGCGCTTGGATTAAGTACGTGACCAGTATGTTAGTCTTTCAAAAAAACTTTGCCTTTCCCGATATGGTATGTACAGGAAAGGTGCCCAAGCATTTGTCCAATTCTAAGATGTTAAAATTACTATTGGCATACCCATACAATAAGATAAGGTAATTATTACAGCTTGATTGATCAAATAAGACACCTATTTAGTTGAATAACTGAACAAAAATCAACACAAGTTATCTTACATGGATAAGAGTTTATTTCGAAACAATTTAATTTCAGAAGCAAACCAAGTTTTTTGATTTAGTGTCCATGCAGCGTTTAAAACATTAATTTTTAGCCAGAAATGGCACGCGATAGATTCAAACAAAAGTATAAATAATATTGAGTTTAGTTAAAAGTTTGTTACTATTTAACATCGTAATATATATTGTAGAAATATAACAATCATTTCGAAGCTGTCTTTTTTTTTCACAATTACAAATAACTTCTATATATATGCATTTGATCAAAACATAAGTAAAAAAAAAACACAAAAAACCCCATTCATTTTGTACTTTTAACTGACATTTGTTTTGAATAACGTATCTACTGAAAATATATTGGTTAAACTGCACCATATGTTGTACAGAACACAATAACCTGGCCTTTAAATTTTCACAAGTGATACACCCAACTCATTCATAATGGTATTTGTAAACTAAAGTAAGTATAAACAGGTACTATGTCAACAATATAATTACTTAATAGTACATGTAGTAATTAGCCAACAACTTTTATATCTGGCTAATAAAAAATGATCACCTAAATAACGATTTACTGTTCGGACTTGAATCACGCATGAATCATTATCTGGCAATAAGTCCGTGTTTATTTGTACACCTCTGCAGGGCTTGTTATTCCTCTGCATATATAACTATTAGTGAAATTGTTTGTACACACGTTAGCTGGCACGATGGCGTGAGGGTCTCAGTGGAAATATGATGGTTTACCGACAAGCGATCCTTATTTTAGCTACACGCGAAAATTACAGTCTTAACTTTGCAAGACTTGGCGCTATATAGAAATGGGATAACACTTACCATTTAGGCCCTTTAAAACGTAAACATTAAAATAACGAACACGGTATGGCGTCTTGTAAATCTTTCATATCACAGTCATTATAAACACTATAAAACCTTAATATTCAACCCCCAGGTATTGTGTAATTAATCAGCGAGGCCTTGTTACAGGATGGGTAATTGAGCTCAGAACTACTGTCTTCAGAACATATCTCCACTCGTTCCGAATTCTATAATACCTTGGACGTTTTGTGACAATTGTATATATATATATATATTGAAGGCCTACTTCTCTGCTAGACAAATATTAACTATATTTTATAAGGGTATCAGGGACCGTATTTCGTGAGTATTTCCACGCTCTCCGAAATGTATTATTCATACACCGCCTACGGCTACGAGAGACATAATTTCCATTTATGCACCAACATCGAAGTTTGGTGCTAATCTATTTAGTATATCCAGACATGCAAATACATTTACACAAGTATTGTTAACAACATCATTGGAGACTGTACACTAACCCCGTATTCGCGAACAAGACCATTGCTGTGACCATGCAATGGAGTTTTAGTAACAGTAACAGCTAGAATCAAGAAACGATATTTATTTACGGTAACAACAAAATTAGATGTTGAGGTGAGATATATCTTCATTGCAATCTAAAGAAATAAAATAGGAAAAAATAATTTTATACAATATTGAATAATTTAGGCCTAGATGGCTATATTTAGTTACTTTCAACATTTGAGAAGCATGTATGGTATGAATGGATATTCTCAGCGAGTTCGGTTAGGAAAAGATATTAACATATAGTAAATAAAAAGGCTCGATACACCTCCTTCATTAAGCTGTAAATAGAACTGTTTGAATACAACGATAATTAAAGTTGTGCCATGCAAGTATAATTATGTCGATTTAATAAATCGATTAAACTACTTCAGTTTGAAGATATATTATTGCATAATGTGGACAATTATTGCATATATTTGAACACCCTTCGCGAAACAGACAAATTACACATGCAATTCGTGAATGTTAAAATCATGTAACTGTGAGATGTTCTGAGTAAGATTCTACCAATTGACCAAACATCAACTGTAAATTATAAACACACGAGACATTTACCACGGTGAAGGGAATAGGTGAAGATATAGCAAATTCGATTCTAAGTAATTAGTTTGTCTTATCTATGTTCTAAAATCTTCATCAAGTGGTTTCACCATTCCAGCTCTATCCAATGTTACGCACTTCCAGGAATAAACTTAAATAAGCCATCAGCTCTGTTTGGTAGATATTGTTGTTTTCAACCACCATGAACGGTTTAAAAGAGTTGAACAAGGCAAAACACTGCTCCAGTTTTCAGTGATCAACACACATGAAGAAGGCATTCCGATACCAATTGTTTGGTATGTATTTAGTCATTGTATAAATACGTTCACATTTTCCCTATAGTATTGAAATTCTTCATAAGAGGCCTTTGTGTGTTGTATTCCTTGTCACAACGCGGTGATACAGTATTTCACAGGTCAGTGATACAGGTTAGATACACACAGTCTCTGGTAATTTTTAATATTATGTCATTATTACACAGTGCATTCCTAAAACTATGTCAGCACCAAAGCCACAACTGTGTACACTTACATTACAATAGCAGAATTAACAGGTTGTCCCCTACGTGTTCTTTGTGAAGAAGATGACAATCAGGGAAACAGCATTTACAATAACATAAATGACAAAGAAGAATCTGTCTGTGATACAGGCTATTACTCTCCATTCCCTTGTAAATTTTTCGTTATCTTCTCGTCTGATTTTCTGGTCTCTAACCCTCTCTACCATTTCACGGATACTCCGTATTTCATCCAACATTTCCGCTCTGAGGGGATCACCTTCCAGGTGCCTGAGATGATCGCGTTCCCTCATGTGTTGGTATTCTATGATTTCATGAGCCATTGAGAGTTTTTGACCAATTTCACGTCCGTTTGGGGTGTCTAGAAGACGCACTTTCGCGTATTTAATATCGGTTCCCGGGAATTTTCTCTTTGGTTCGCCTGTTATTTTCCCATTCCATTTCCTTAAGTTACCATCTTCGTCTCTCTCTAGAAGATCAGCTCTTAACATCAGTACAGTAGCTACGCCATCTATCATTAACTAAAAGAAATAGAGATAACAAGTTATGTCAAAGATATTGTAAAAGAAGAACAACTAATGGGTATGTGTATTTTTTACTCAAATATATATTATTATCCGCCAAGCTGTTGCACAACATACAAATTATAATGTTAATTGAATTTCTGACGGTTACAATTAAGTATTACAACGTTCAGTATTATTTGCAAAAGTGTGTATAGTATACTGTAGTTTTAATCAGGCTGAAATTGGCTTTACAAAATCAAAAAATATATTTCAAGGCCCTTGAATGTCGACAGGTTGGTTTTTCTTTCCATATATAATCATTCGTTTAACGAAGTTAACGCTATTTTTGAACTCACCGAACGTAGCCATTTTGGAGCTCTATTTTTACGAACGCCTCTGAAGAACATATTAGCCACAATGCAGGACACAAAAGTCGACACTGTTATCATCAGCATGTTTAAGCAGTAGTAAGCCCCTAATATATAAATAAAAAAATACAGTTATTGAATTGAATGATGTTTAAAATATTATTATCTTGGTAGACAGTTTAACGATTATGCCAAAATAATTCGAAAATTGGCACACTGAAGCGATATTTCCATAACAAATAAAAAAATTAATTCCTTTTTTAAATATAAAAAGTATAAAACAAAATTTATAATATTCTTAATAGTACAACTTAAATAAAGAATGAAGTAAACGTGTTAATTCTATCTTGCAAATACATTTTTTTAAATGGAATGCATATGACTGGGATTTTCTGAATTCGGAATTACATTTAGAAAGAACCAATGCAATTATAATCTCATTATTTCAGAGTTTACCCACCGACCTACCAGTGAAATATAATTCGGTACAAGGTTAGACACTAAAATATGTATCCACTCATGTATCCACATACGTGTTTAGATAGTACAACTGTCTTACCAATGAGAGGTATTGACGAGGTAGCCCTTGGTGTGGAGTCCGACAGGAGTAAAAGTAACACAAAGAAAGCCACAAATATGTTCATTCCTGTGAAATACAATAAACTGACTTAATAAATTCAGTACATGAATACGGATGATTGTTTGATTGGGGTTTAACGTCGTACTCACGATACAGATGAAAAATCATATATAAATCACAATCATAAAATCAAAAAAGAAGTGTAAAAAATACATTAGTAGTATAGTAAGGGCAACTTAGGTTGCATTTATAAGTACATAATAAGTAAGGTTTGTGCGTTATCATGTAGTAATTTTGCCGCCTGCCTCTATTTATGTAGTATTTCTTTATTACTGATAAATAATAAATCAACGTTATTATGTATTAAGGTGCTAACCACCGCACCTTAGTACTTGTTAAGTAAGGGCTACACGTTATTTGGTAGTAAGGAGCAAACGACAGCAGCATCCTCCACGTGCCGTCACTGGTTGACAAGATGGCAAGATGACCCATGTGTTGTCTGCATGTTTAGGAATTTTGGCGGTTGTGCCACGACGCCATGAAGGGGACAAGCGGCGTCGGCTGCCATGGTGGTTGAGCGAAGGGAGATCACTCCACCTGTCATGGTGGTTACCTCACAGCACCCCATGTCAACTCTCGTCCCATCGCGTCAGCTCTCGCCAGACTTCACGCTGCCTGAACCATCACGGGAACACACCTACCACCCCATGACAGCCCAAGGAGCAAACCCTGCCTTGTATAGTAATTCCCATGTTAGCTTTTCACGACAGGATAAATAACAACCTTTCTTTACGATGTCGTAACAAATACTCTCCCAAATGCCTGGTTGTACATCGTAGCACAGCGCCATCTATCATTTTTATCCATACTCTTCCCATGTCAAAGCACATGCTAGCTCAAATACCCGGTTGTCAACAGCATAACGCTATCTGTACTTGTGTATATTCATTGGAGATAACTCTCCATATTAAACAAGTTACACCTCGATCGCTTTAAAAACCATACTACCTGAACAGTCTAACCCACCCAGACCAGAGCGCAGCGCCATATATACTAGCATATTTCAGGGAGATAACTCGATGGATGTATTTGTTGTATCGTTCCCTTTATGGCGTTTGGAACCACGTCCACACAAAAGTTTGATGTAATGGCACATTTTTTCAACGTCAAAGTCATTGCATAACATGGCTTGACATCCGACTCGATCATTCACACTGTCCATACCCCGCCAGGCTCAGCATTATAATTAATTAAATCCCTTCTTGTTTAAACCGCCGACCCAAGACATTAATTATCCGTACTAGTATATAAGACTTGCCTCCCCTTTCTCACGGAACGGAGTCAATGCCCAGACTCACGACCTTCACGGTCAACCTGTGACATCATAACAAGTGTCTCACATGTTCCCGCTGACTGAGGTGACCAAGCTATACTCCGGGAATGGGGATTCCCCTTCTGGGTTTTCTGCGTCATGGTGCTGCTCTTCTTATACCTTAATACTATTAAGTAACATACAAACCTGACTTATTCTGTACAAAGCTGTAAACCAGGCGCTCTTTACTACTGAATAACGTTCCGCCCTTACTGATCATGGACTAAAGAACCAAACAGTCATTGACTCGTACACAATTCAAACGCCAAAATGCCTAAACAAGCAGAGGATACACGGGTCATGCACTCTGGTGACCCCTCTGACGCCATCTTATCAACCGGTGACGGCACGTCGAGTCGCTGCTATCGATTGCTCTTTACTACTAAATAACGTGTAGCGCGGTGGTTAGCACCTTAATACATAATAACGTTGATTTCTTCTTCGTCAGTAATAAAATAAATACTACATAAAATACCGCCTTCCTACTATTTATGTAATGAAAAATTACTACATGATAACGCACAAATCTTCCTTATTATGTACTCATAAATGCGACACTGAACTGCCCCTACTAAACTACTTACATTAATTTTTGACAAACTTCTGACAACTGTCGTAGTTGTCTTGCAACTGTGTATTACCTGACATCCCTGGCGGTCTAAAACCTTGGCTGGGCCTTTAATGCGTATCAACTGAACAATAATGGGAAAATTATTATAAAAAGCAAATGCTGCATTTCTTGTTTGAAACGATATTAACAATTAAAACCTCACATATACCTTTCACAATGCTCGTCTGGTTTAAATTGAAAATGTATGCAGACCCCTTTCCAAGACTTTAATTAACCATTCTGGGTCGCTTTGTGTAGGTCACACCACAGGTTTCTGTTAGTTACAGTCACAGACAGACATTTATTGTGCGTGCTACAATGACTGGGAGTTTGAAACACAAAAC
This sequence comes from Mopalia muscosa, assembly GCA_031763545.1. Classification (NCBI taxonomy): domain Eukaryota; kingdom Metazoa; phylum Mollusca; class Polyplacophora; order Chitonida; family Mopaliidae; genus Mopalia; species Mopalia muscosa. The sequence continues at coordinate 10,978 of JARFOD010131964.1, forward strand.
ATGGTCATTTGTCATGAGCAAGGATTCCTGCGGTGCATAATCAAGATAGTTTGGGTATGCGTTTGGCATTTCTTGTCTAGTTCGCAGAAATTGCTTTCGATTCATTTGTTCAGCACAATGTATGGTCTTTGGAGAATAGCATTTCAATTAGTTTGAGTTTCCTAGGCCGATTTTCAAGTATCAGGAATGCGCGTATGTGTGTTAGAGACGGGGAAGGCGGCTTTCTATTGCCATTGGCTCTGTGGTATATGTACTGAGAAACACAGACGTTTTCTGGGCAGATGCAAGACGGCTGAACGAAATCTGCAGAATTAATCAGTTGCCCTTAGCGCTTGCCTTACGAGTGCCTCATAAATGACTGATAGAATACGACCACCGAACATCTGTGAGTGTTTTCTTTCTGCACTCAACATGCCTTAATATTCAATTATGCAGAAGGCAACATTTACAAAGTACCCTAGTAATAGCTTTCTCTAGCATCAGAATGGCTACTTATAATCGGCTTCCCCAGCTGAAAGGAATACTTCAAATCTCATGTGACGCCTGTATTTATTAAATACTTCCAAAACAACATTTGTCTGAACATAACTTACAAACTGATTGCCACTGTTATGATTAATATTTTGAAAAATATTTCTTGAAATAAGGGCTTCTTTGGCTTTTTTTAGGATTCACATGTGCACTCATTCTTAATAAAAAGCGCTGACACTGTTCCATTCTCCCACTGCAAAAGATGTTAAGGAATCTGGAATTTTAACCATCTGTCTACAGTATTCGTGAAATTGACCTTTGGAATGAATGGATTGGGAAATTAAGGAAACAGCGAGTGTGGTCTTTTTCAAGCGATAACGTTGCATGTTTAATGAAGTATGTATCCGCCATTTTCAAACAAAACCAAGCCATAAAAAGTATCAGTGGCGATAGAAAGTCTTGAATCTTTTGAAATTAGTTACTGGCTCACTGACACCCGATACCTCTAGCTAACATCTTGGAAAAACATCAACATACATAATCATGTTTTGCCGTCCATTTGTCAATCATCCGAGAACGTTTTTGGCAAACGAACTATTTTGTTTGGAAATCTGAGGTCTGTTTTACAACATGCGCAGAACTGATACATGTGCTCCAACCTTCATCCCCCTGTAGCTGAGTCGCCAGTGACAGTGAAGTAAAATGGACTATCTGCTTCTCACGTAATAAACCAAGGTAGCCAGATCATAAGAATGCGTATGAAAAACCGATTTAGGCCATTATCTCACTGCTTGCATACCGCTCCCATCTTGGTAAGGGTTTATAAATACCAACTTTCAAAGAGAATCCCGAGCAAAGGATGTTGATCGTATTACTCAATTTGGGAAGCTGCCACCATTCGAAAGACACCGTAAAACTAAACTGTCTTAAACGGGCTTCGAACAGTCTTTAAAAACAAGTAAAATACAAAATAACACACTTACAATGCGCCGCTGACAATAATATGGCTCATTGCACCTGTCGTGAAAGCAGGTGTATTTTGTACTAAAATAAAAGACTCCTGAAAAAGAGCCACTGGTGAAAAATGATAAAAATGTTTTGTGGATATAAATTTTGTCAGAAATATGCTGAATGTAACCAGGATGAGACTGAATTAAAGTCGAGCAGGGACAAACTGTTTATTCATTAATAAGTAATGCTGATTTAAACTCCAGACAAACCGATAGATAACGGTTTCATAGTCGCTCAACCTGTTGTAATTTTAGCCTTGTTGTACCAACGGTAACATGGTTAGAATTTTACCAGATTATTAGCTTATCTATGAATTTGAAATAACGTTGTGTTTATTGTTTGGTAATATTATACACATACATGTAAACAAGTAAAATACTTTAAAAGTGTGCTTACCAAGTTGTAATTTTGCTGGTGATTCAGGTGGCACCCAGAATATTATAAGAGTCAGTAAAGATAGTAGAGCGCATGGCAATATAAGGATAGAACTGTAGAACGCCACACGACGCTTGATTTTCAATGTATAATACAGATCTGGGTAGGGCTCCGGACAGCAGTCATATTTATATACACGTTTTTTAGCTGTGTTTTCTATAATCGACCATTCGTTACTTGGAATATAAGATCCCATCTCAAACCGATTTTCACCATGGAACTTAATGTCCAATTTATATCCATTGTAAGACCAAGAGCCGAATTTGAGATTACAGGTCTGGGCATCAAATGGGAAATAAGTGATATCTATGGCACATGTGCTCTTCAGTATAGCCTGTGGCATCCAAAGGGTATGTCCCGTACTTTGCAACACTACCAAAGCTTCCCTCTGTTCTTTTAAGCGGGTGTCAGCACTGAAAAAAAAACAACACACATATTGTATTTTATTTATATACCAGTTAAAACAATGATTTTTGTCACACATAAAAGTGACCATTCACTACAGTGTAACAACACTTTTGCTACCACTTTCTGAACTTTGACCTTGCCATCGAGGGCTACTATCTAGCCAGTAAATAGCCAATTTAACGGATTAAATTGGGGACTCCACTGTAGCTTGCACTCCTGCAAACACGGGTACTGAATCGTAAATTAACCAGTCGAATAGTATAATTCATTTCAAAATGGATTTCAATATCTCAGTTTTGGCTTTTGTAATACAACATGTGAAGAACAAGGTGCATATTTCATTTACTTTTAATTAACCATGCTCGTTTAGCTGTTGATTTTCAACCATTGCAATGCTACCCCCATTAAAAAAAGGAGAATCACACAAAGAAAATATGTATTCAGTGCTCTCTGTTTTCAAACAGCTGATTGAAAAATTTGTCAATCAGCTGTGACAATTAACTCCGATGATTTATCATTAATATAAATAATAGACTATTTATATGTCTCATGAATGGTGGAGATTCTGTTCACCAGTTACTCGAACAGATCTGCGATATTTGGGGTAATTAACTCTACTTCCGGGTACCACCGCCATTTTTTTTCCATTTTGTTCTCTGGGTAAGGGCAGTTTAGTTTTAGTGTAGCAATGCTGTCTAAACTTAGCAGTGAAGGCACACAACATTTCAAACAGTATCGAAACACATCTCATTTTATAGTTGTGCTAGTGTCAATTATTGTTGGAATACACCGCTTTCTTATGTGAAATGGCCTTAAGCACAGCGTTAAACACCAATCAATCAATAGTTGTAGCATGAACTGAACTTAAGTTTCTCTTCCATTTCTATAGTTTCACACCGTGCCAACACACACTGCAGTGTTCAAAACATAGTGACAACAGTTTGAACGAGGTACCCGGAAATGGAGAACAGAATAGTATTAACATTTTATAGTGTAATATCCAAATGCATGTGCCAATAGCCACGCAAATGAACTACATTGATAGTGTATTGACTGGTGTTCAATGTATTGTTTAATTGTATTTCACTTATATGACGGCAGTGCACTCCAATGGGTGAACAGAATAGCACACTTGATGTGTATAAACAATCACATAAACAAGAATACCAGTGTGCATGTATAGTCAGCTGTTCGGGTAGAACCGTTTGTTAATGTTAAAGCGATGAACTGCAGATAAGTATTTAAATAACCCACTCGATGTTTCGAATTAAACAGCATTGTAGACAGTTAGTTTCTAGTAATACAGAAAACTTTCACAATGAACATTGATTGTAAATCAGTCTGAACAAACTTGTGTTGAATTTCTGTTGATTGATACAACAAATGTTTAATGTAGAATGTTGAAGCAAATTTATTCTCACGTAAAAAAACAATCTTTGAAATTGTACAATGCATTTGTGCAGAGTCGCAAATAATCGATTCTGGCAGGATTGTAACGGTCTCAAATAACGTCACTGCACAAAGTGTTAATTATCGTTTAATGGCACCGTGTATAACGTGAGCTATATGGCACAGTGCATTACAGATCAAAAACGACTCTACTAGAGAAGCTGTTCTAAAGCAGAATCTTCAAGTACTTACAAGTTATACAGCACAACATCGGGCCTCCATATTTCGTCTGATGGTACTCTTACTTCAGATATATTGTCATATTCTAATGGATCCCATCGCAACAAGACATCCTGCCATTTCTAAAATATATAACAAGCACATGGAACATGAGTATCCTACTGTAATTATCAGGGTTGGTGCAAAATAACTACTACCAAGTTAATGTAATTCGCTATAAATTATTATTATTAAACCTTTTTCATATTGTACGAAGGGGGGGGGGGGGGGGGGGGGGG
>JARFOD010131965.1:0-13722 GCA_031763545.1 Mopalia muscosa
GTGTTCCCAGAGCTAAAGGGTATAAACGGGAAGCAGATTTGTTTGTGATGTTCTTTATTTGTGTCCGTCGTCATATAGGTGAAATACCCTTGAGTACGACGTTAAACACCAATCAAACAAACAAACAAACCTCTGTACTTGTACATGTACCTTAACTATATATTAGGTAAATAGATGCATACACAAATTATCTCTGTCTGTTTAAAATAAACTGGTCTCCCCTGAGTGTTTATATTTTTTTACAGACAAAAAATAATTAAGCCGTGTAATAAATTGCAGTTTTTTTTAAAATAAGGCCACAGAAAAAATTTACCTCTACAGACATGCACTACATGTACATGTAAGTTGTTCTTTGTACAACAACAGCACCTGGTAACCCAACCCGTTGTGTGTCTTCAGCAAATTTGCTTTTTGACATGTCTGGCCGATGTATGCTGGGTGAATATTAAACACAAACATCTTGATCAATGCTGGTATAATCACTCACAGAAGTGAATGCAGAGCACCACATGGAATGAGGCAAGGTGCACTGGTGTAATGATAAACCAATTTCTCCGCTTGATTAAGTCCCTCAAGAGCCTTGGCTGTGAGAGTCAGCTCTCCTCCCCCTGACAACCAGATGATTCCGATCATCAACCTGAAGCCAATATACAACGACAACATCTTGACATGTAGGAAATTTCCTTCAATCTCGAAGCAATCAAATCTTCATCGGATGGTCGCCCACGTGGATGTGAATTTTCTTTAATCCAGCTATATCCTGTGTACCTTAACAATAAATCTGTCCAGCTGAGTTTTAAGTAGCATGACATTAAACCCATGTGGACTAAATCTAATGGGGCTTTATTTTCTATTGGCAAGAAATCTCCAAATATCAGTAATTCAGTTCTCAGAGACATGTAGGTTCATAAAATTAGACAGAAAGAGGTATTTGAGTTAAATCTATCTAATCTTCTTTTAACCAAAAATAGGCCTACCATAGAAAAAATAGGGAAAATTTTGTTAGATGCACTTTCAACTAAATTCAAATCAGTACTTTGGATACGTTCATAGAATTAATAGCCAGAAAGAAGCATTTGAGACACCCAACATTCGAGATATCTGATCTTCTTTCAACCAAAAATAGGCCTACCATAGAAAAAATAGTGAAAATTTCGTTAGATCCACTGTTTCAACCAAATTCCAATCAGTACTTTGGATACGTTCATAGAATTAGCCAGAAAGAGGTATTTGAGACACCCATCATTCGAGATATCTGATCTTCTTTCAAGCAAAAATGGGCCTACCGTAGAAAAAAATAACGGAAATTTTGTTAGATGCATTGTTCTAACCAAATTCAAATCAGTACATTGGATATGTTCATAGAATTAATAGCCAGAAAGAAGTATTTGAGACAACCATCATTCGAGATATCAGATCTTCTTTCAACCAAATTTAATGTAGGAATGATAAAGAAAATTCTGCATAAGACAACATGTTTCAAACAAATTAAACATAAGAAAGATAGTGAATGATTTTTGTGTCTTTTTTTTTTGTTCAAACTAAGAAATTGTTTTCCCAAAATAAAGAAAAAAAGCGTACCAAAGAGAAAATAGGACAAATTATGTTGGATGCACTGTTTCAACCAAATTTAACATGGGACAGAAATAGTGAATTCGAACACCCTTTTCTTGAGGTTTACATCTAGCTGATACAATAGATTAGTTAACTGTTTGGTTGCCTACAGTAACTGGTATTCTACTAGTATTTCAAATTAATTTAAATTTTCTGCTTGTCTTCAGTCAAAACCTAATCTTCACATACATGTATACTCTTTACTTACTTCAAAACAAGAAGAGCTAAACAAAATATATTTGAAGTTCCAATTGAAATATTTATAATATAATAGGGTATCAATTACTACAAGTTAATTGCTCTCCGGATGATATCATACATGTATGATGTATCTATGAGGTTTCCTCCTGGTTTTCATCTGACTACAACTTACATTTTGAACCTGATTGATACTGGCAGTCAGGGGCTTAGCCAGAAATCAGAAATAGGGTGTCCAAAATGGTCATTTGGCTTCATTTTTCAGATAACTGGGTGTCCAATGTTGACAGTTTTCCTATCTCCTACATGTTAAAGTTTCTTGAAACAGGGCGTCCAAATGAGTCAATTCTTTACTTCAGGGTGTCCATTTGGACGGGTGGATGGGTGTCTGCCTAAGCCCTTGCTGGCAGTACATGTATTTATATTCACTTTGACATACAGTACCACATCTGGTAGTTGGGTATTTTTATTTTATTGTTGTTGTGGATGGGGACTACTTGTATCCATTGTTCGAGGTGCAACCATCATGTAGTTAACCAAATTTTGACAGCTTGTTTTATTTTTCTCAAACATAAATATCTTCTCGCAAATGTTTCCCAAATGTAAGATAGTTGACAAGTAGAATTTTGGCATACGATAAACCATCAAACTATAAAAGAAGTTAAAATAATTTTTTTTTTCCAATAGTATCTCATAGATTAAATTGAATTAAAATTGTAATTTTTTCAGAAAGATAATTAGGATATCATCATTGTAATTTTTTTGCCTGTTACACAGGCAAAAAACTTTTGAAAACGGAATCTGAATAATAAGTCACTGACTGGTGTTTCTAAATTTTTTGTGTGTGTAAAACTGAATTATTTGCACTTTATTTATGAACTGGAATTGTAAAATCAAATTTGTAAAACAAAAAAGAAGACATAAAGTAACAAAAACAGTTTGACCTTGAAAAAATCCTAACTTTTGAAATGGATTGATTTTTAGCGTTGTGGTGAAGATATTGACTTTTTTCTGTCCCCGAGGATATTTGAAATAAATGTCAAGATTGTTAAAAACCCCCAACTATTTTAGAAATAAAAACTACCAGATCTTTGATGAATACATTTTGGTTTAATTTGAAATTTTAGTTAATCTGAGGATTAAGGCCCTTTTAATCCACCCCTGATTTCCTACACACGTCTACCTCCGTGCTTTTTATCAGCAGTGTCAGATAGTCAACAAAATATCCCAGATATTGTGAAGAAAATTCAATTTCATTGTTTTAAAAATTGAATTATTGAGAAATTTACTTGTACAGTTATGTTTAACAGGTTGACACATTGTGTTCAGGTGACATTTTCCGCCAGACGTTTTTAATATACTCCAGATTTCTGTGTGGCAGATTAAAATGTTACAATGGCAAAACTGGGCCGTATTTCTCTGTTATAGCCCAGTCTGGTGTAGAATGTGTCAGGGATATAGTTTAGAGCCCCAAAGGTCTCCTGTCACAGTATGTCACCCTTTAAACCCCCCAGAGGTGAAACATTTCTGGAATCATTAGAATTGTGGGGATCTTTACCTAGGACACCCACAGCTATATTGTATAGCTGTCTACTGGCTGATTTTATCCACATTATCATGTGTTCTACTTGTCTTTCTGTTAGACAGGGTTTTGACAGAAATTAAAAGTTTCGCATCCAAAATGGTCACTCAGCTTCACTTTTTAAGTAACTGGGTGTCCAATTTTAACAGTTTCCCTATCTTCTGCATGTTGAAGTTTCTTAAAACAAGGTGTTCAAATGAGGTAATTTTTCATCTCAGGATGAACAGATATACATGTGCAGGTGCATAGATTTGCTTAATTGTGTTGGAAAAACTTATTTTCAAAATGTTTAAGAATATCAACCATAGAGATATGTGAATACATATGACAATAAATAACAAGATAACCATTTTTGGAGGAATTAAAATCTTTTCCACATAAAAATTACATTATAAATATCAATTTTTTTCAAAACAGATGAAAAAAAAGCAGTGTATGTTATTTTATTTTCTGTTTGTTTTCAATACTCTCTCCATTCCACTAAACTTTTGAAACTGTAGCGATTTGGCTACAGCAATCATGGGGGCGGTTATTATGAGGTTTCCTTTCAATTTTCCACCGTAATAAGGCAAGGAACAGTGGACGATCCGTCATCATATAAGTGAAATACAAACAAAAAATTTGAAACAAACAATCTTGTATGTTTGAAATAACCCCAACCAATCATACAACCGCTGTTATATAAGAGAAATGCCCTCAAGTACAACATCAAACCCCAATGAAACTAAATAATCAAACCCTAATGAAACTAAATGATCAAACCCTAATGAAACTAAATAATCAAACCCTAGTGAAACTAAATAATCAAACCCCAATGAAACTAAATAATCAAACCCTAATGAAACTAAATAATCAAACCCTAATGAAACTAAATAATCAAACCCTAATGAAACTAAATAATCAAACCCCAATGAAACTAAATAAGCTTAATCAATTAAATACATTGTCTGGACCTGCTGAGCCATATTAAATAGACAAAGTTTTGTTTGTATATTCACAAATCTTAGTCACCTTGTATTTTGCACTTAAATGGCTACTTTTCACACACGAGGGAAAATCTTTATGGTAGGCCTACATGTATCAAATGCTGTTACAGTGAACAGGTCAACAATATTCAACTTATTTAAAATGCCTTAGCACGATCTTCTTGTATGTCCTAATGATTACTTACAAATAATCCCTTCCTTAATATTCTGAAATTATGTCTGGTCTGAACCCAATGTTTGTACTAAGCTGTAAAAGAGATTAGCCATGGACAAAGAATTGTTCAATAATAGGTATAAAAAGAGTTTCTCGCTTGACACTAATCTGGTTGCTGACATTTCCATGTATAATGTGTCGCTTTTAGTCTGTTGTTCCTAGATTTAGGCCTATCATTTATAAGCTTTTTTATCATGGAATATATTTTCTTATAGTTATTTTTACAGATGCCTGTCAATTTAACATTGTCAGATTTTTTTGTACGATTATAAATACCTATTACGGCTTAATTCTCTCTGATTTCATAATTACTACGGCTATTGACTGTAGATTATACAAATAGAGATAATTACATACATGTACATGTATGAAGATGATGCGTAAAAGACCAATCCATCAATCAATCTTTAGTAATAATTACCGTTACTTACTTATCTTGAAGTTTACTGTATTCCTGAATAGGCTGGAATTAATTCTCTATTTATGTCTTACATGTGGTACATGTAGGTACTACATGTTCATGAAACATGAGTCCTCATTAATTTCGTATTACTCATCACCTGTATTTAAACTGTGTCCCTGCAGGTTAACCCCAGAAGCATCAGGGATTATTAACTACCCACCCCACAACATCCCATCCCTTAAGATTTCTCCACTGGTAAATGGTGTTTCTCTCTGTCAATTAGCTCTACATGATGTCTCTGTAGCTCGGTCGGTAGAGTGTTCCGCCTGTTACCCAAAGGTTCCCCGTTCCAATCCCGGCAGAGGCAAGCAAATTTTCCCCCCTCCTTCATTCAACTCTTCAAAATATGTATGTATTTTGATTGAACTCAAATTCACAAGCAAATGCAATAACACTGTTTACTGTTTATATATCATTGAACATGTATTCTAACATAGTCTCCTTTCAAAATTTAACTATTTTATTTCACTTCATCTAATCCGGCCAGCAAAATTCTCTTCTATTGAATATATGTTTACCTCTGCCCACCCCCCTTTTCCACTATCTCCCCTTTCTCCTCTCTATTAAGTCTCCCTGGATGTAATGTTGTTTTAAGCTGTGGTCAATTATCAACCTCTCCTCTTGGGCGCTTCTGTTCACACCATCTGCCCCTCCCTCCCTCCCTCCCCAGGGCTGCAAGGCTCTTTCAACAGCACATCCGAACAGTATACAAGATTTCTGTAACTCAAGCTTAGACTTGGCTTGCACTGCATGTAATACAGTTTCCCTTTACTTCATACAGCAGGCTACATGTACGAATATAATACTGGATAGACATTATAATGTGCACTTCCTCTGTAATAAGAAATGGTTGGAAGTTGGATATACTGTTATTCCCAGTGAATAATTTGACATAGTAGACCAACATCATAACTCTGAGAAACCACAAGATATGCATGTATTGTTAAGTTTCTATATTTCGGCTTATTAAACCATCTGACAGGAAGGATGATTGTTAACTAAACCATAATATAGAAACTTAACATGCGTAGCGTGTCGTTTTGGGGGTTTGATATAGCTTCCTGTTGCCCTGGTGCTCTCTGAGATTAGGTGCAACTCTTAACCACTCTGTTTGTGGTGTCTGCACCCAGGGTTGGCACACCTTTTAAATTAAAGTGAAATAACTTAAAGTAGGATGTCATACCTTTATAATAAACAAACATCTGTATAAATAACCATTGGACTAAAAGGCTGTAGTACCCATATGTACATGTATCAGTGAAATGCACAGATAGGGTGTTAAACAATAATCAAGCAATATATATACATGTAGGTACATTGTGTATTGAATACTTATGTAAATTAATTACACAGGACCAACTTAAAATAAAACCATTTGCCCTGTCTGATATTTGGAGAAATTGGCATACAGAATATTTTGAGTGCCCTCTATTAACAATTGAGTGTTTTGTTTAACCAAAACTGAACAAAGTTAGGATTTGACAGCTCTTTGATGTTATGCCCACTACATGTACAATTACGTCCTGAACATAAAGAACCAAATTGTCATGTTTGAAGTCACTTTGTGTTTTAAATATTTCATTATTAAATTTCAATAAAAAAATGTAAACTTTCTGTACTTGGGTAAATTTATATAATTTTAATCAACTGATGTAAATTTGATTTTTTTTTTATTGTTGAATTTGAGTTCAGACTGTATTCCCCTCAAAAACAGTTTTTATTACTCTTTATTTTATACACTGTGTGCACTGCTCTTCTGTACCGATCTTAACCGAAATATTATAACACGATGTGTTGTGTATATTTTGATGGAGTCGTGACTATAAAATGCTAGAGACTACTGCTATTAGCTGTTTTGTGGGTGAAATTGTAATAATATCTCTAGATGATTTTACATGTATGTATTAATGGATTCCTAACTTTACTACGCTAAATGTTATACTATTAGTTGTGACAGTGTGATTGTACTGTGGTCAGGGCAGTTTCTAGGAAATTTCCCAGGTTCCTATCCCAAATTCTTCAGACCATAATCAGGGTTCTGAATCCACATTTAACTTGATTTTACAGGAATTTATGAAAATAGTAAATATATTGACATTAATTTGGGCTGAAATAGTTTGGGCACCCAATCATTTTCCGTATTAAAATGACTCTGCATACTGCCCTGGTGGTACATGTAGATTGTTAATAATATCTCTAGATGTTTTATCCCCTGTATTCATGGATTGTTAACTTAACATGTACTGTGTGAAAGATTATACCATTAGTTGTATTGTGGTAGATTGTTACAGTAATTATATCTCTAGATGCTTTATCCCCTGTATTAGAGTATTTGTGGTATGTGTTGCAATGGTTCAATACCTCACTGTATTTAATACCCATGAATCATCTCCCACTGACCACCACAAGGGTCAGATCTAATCTCTTCATTCTGCCACTGGCCACTCACTGGTCCCTGGCTGGGATTCCCTCAGATGGCCTCTCCATTCTGCAAGTGTCTGTCCCTTCAGCTTGGGAATTGTGACTGTTAGACTTGCTGACATTCCATTTATCATTGTTTCCAATGTTGCAGAATTCTTGACCACTGACCACCCACCTTATAGCGCCCTGCTGCATTATCCCTGGGAATTTGGTGTGGAAATATACATGTAACGCCAGTGATCAACGTTTATCGATTAAAATAGTCAAATTGCTACAAAGAGCCTGGATTGTGTTCCAAACGTATACACTGGAGGAACATTTAGTTTACCACACATTAAAATCATTGTATTGTGTCCTCTGATTGGCCAGTCTATCTCCTCTTGCCTTTGTGTGTTGCTAGTTGATTCAAACATGATTTTTATCCCCCATTCACTGGAACACTATCATGTAACTGTTCTGTCTAAAACCAAAGTAATCAGTATCATAAACAATTATTATCAATTTAGTCAAGAAACAAAAGTAAAAGAATTGAGAAAAAGGCTGCATTTGGGTCATACAAATTTGACCTATAGATTTGATTCAATTATTTGCTGAACCAATTCTGCTTGACCATTTCATTTGACCTTGGTACCTCATTTGAGGGTCATTCAGAAATGTTTATTTAATTTAGCTCTGGCCATAGCCTCACAGCAGTCCTTCATCAAATAATCCCATTATTTCCTTGTAGTGGTCACCGTAGTAACAACATTTGACAACATTTCCCGCAATTTGTTTGGATTCCTGTGGGTTTTAACATCTCCATAATTGTTTATCTACTCCTAGTTGGTCCCACCTACATGTAGTTCTTTTCATATACATGTAGCTTGCAAAGTCAAGCTTGATTTGTGAGTTGAAATTATTATTGCTATATATTTACTTTGCTGGATTAAGGATCGAATTTACATATATATATATATATATATATACATATATATATATATATATTTTTTTTTTTTGTGGATATGTTTTTGTTAAGTCACACAGTACAGGGTAACCCCTTGACATGGCCCCCACTCTTTGCAATAATTCTGACCACATATGGCAATAGAAAAGTCACATCTTAAAGCTTAAAATTGTAGACAAAAGATCTGGGACAACTTCCAAAAATGTACAACAATAAAATGCACATGATATATTTTTGAACCTATGACCAATCGAAATTTTATCATAAAACAACTTTTTGTCTTACAACATTCTGGGAAAATGTTGCAAACTTAAGTACGAAAAGCAAAAATAACATGAAAATTACTTTAACTCAAAGTATATAATATATACTTTGACCCATATTTCAGGATTTTTTATTGCTTCAAAGGGTATATATATATGGCAAGTTGAATATCAATATAATATGGGTTTTAATTGACTAAAATAAATGTGACTTACTCAAATATCATTTAGTAATTTCGTCGAGTTTTCCCCCATTAAACCAATTTTAGTTTGCCATTGATCACATTGGGTTTCTCAAAGCTTTTTGCCAAGAAAATTTATTCGTCGACAAATAAGGGTTTCCCTGAGAAATAGTACTGAGAGGGGAGAACCATATTATGGGGCAATTTACGGTATTGTACATTGTAATACTTGGCTGGTAATAGTGAAACAATCCCCAATGTCTTGTCTCTTTTGATGATAAGTGAGTCTCAATTGGGCGTTGTGACTCGTCTACCCTTAGTTTGGTGGCGCCCACTGAACCCCTAATGGGCACTCATACCAAGATAAGCCATTTAGAGGTCTGATTGTACAGGGTATAAATTACTAGGCTAATTCTCTTGTAAATGATTCTCCATTTTTGCTCTTTAAGTAAAAACCAAGTTTTTTATTCGTCTGGAAATTTATAGGTTAATTTACTGTAGATTATATGTTTCTAGCAACAGCATGCAATAATGTTGTACAATTACAAAATTCCTAAAGATGACTAAAGACAGCAAGTTATAAGCTTAGCTTTGTCATATTTATTAAGCATTTGAGGGGTATTCGATTTCCAGCATTATAAAACACCAATCAGTCGTTTCTATAACAGGAATTTGTGCATTGTGCATAAAAAAGCACACCCAAGAACTTTTAAGAGGTGTATTTTGCACACTTTTTAACCTATACTTAAAAATTTTACATCTTTAGTGTCGGTGACAAACAGGAGCATAGCCAGAAATCAAAAGTACATTGTCCAATGTCCAAAATGGTCATTTTGCTTCACTCTTCAAATAACTCGGTGTCCAATTTTGACAGTTTCTCCATCTCTTGCATGCTAGTCTCTTAAGATAGGGTGTCCAAATAAGGCATCCACTAACTTGATGACAAATTCTTCTAATTGGGCACCTAATGACGTTTTAATCAGACTATCTCATTGTAATTTGTTGACATCATTAATCTCTCAAGATTAATTGATGTTACAACAACTTCTATAGTGTCTATATTTATTTGTTAAAATTAAAACCTTACATCATCCCATTTACTACTTTTTAGTAAAAAACTGGGTTTAAAATCTCTTTGTAATTTGTAAATAAGTTAAAACTAAAGCGAGATTACATTAGAAGGTAATAAATGGTATATGTATTATAGGTAATGTTAACATTAAAGATTTAATAATTTTAATGTAACAGTACCAAGTGTATAATCTATCTGTTCATTTATGTTTAAATAAAAACGTTAAATCAACACATTTGTTATTTTTTTAGTAAAATTAGTGGTTTTTACTTTTAGCATATAGTACATTTACATGAACAATGATGACAAAATAAATTGCAAAATGTTAAAATGAGTCTTTTGTTCTTCTGAGTAACTTTACTCTTGTACTGTGCTTAACTTATCAATGGAAACCAAATATTCTTTACTTTTAGAGTTGTAAGAAATTAAACTTAATCGAAATTACACAGTTAATCACTTGTATGAGGTTAAGGTAGGGTATAGAGGAAACCTTGCAGCATTTATACTGCCCAGTGACTCATGCTGACCTGCCTCACCGCCTGTTCCTCCTGAGAGACAGAGGGAAGCTATAGACAGAGGCTGTTCTGTCAATCAATACCCCTACCCCTTCTCACAGCCTTCTCTCCCTCCCCCAAATGTTCGCTTGTGAGTTACCCTTGTCTAAGCCCCAGGGGATGCTGCTCTTCCTTGTTACATGCATCCGAATGGGGCTACAGTAAAAACTCTAAAAAAATGTTTTGTCAAGGAAAAAAAGCTCTTATGGATACAAACCATGGATTGTATTCTGTAAAAATGTTATATAACAACAACAGTCATTGCCAGAAAAATACATGTACATGTTTTGTCAGTTTAAAGAATTGAATTCAGTAAGTTGAATATATTTTAATGAATTGTCTTATATCATTGCCACAATTAGAATATATGTGGCTATGCTTTATTTTGAACTGCATGCAATTGCTCAGGTATTTGTTATCTTTACTTTGTGTTTATTATAAATGAATATAATTTTTATGAAACTGATCAAAATACTTTTTTAGACATTTTGTTTTTATAACATTTAATCTGTTGTTTATATAAATAAACACATCACATTGCACTGGGACGATTTAGTGACCATAAATGCCCTATTATAATTATATAAAGTGCCTCAACACATTGGACAACTTATTTTTAATTTTTTTTTTATTTATTTATTTTTTTTAATTCTAGATTGTCTTGAAATAGAGAATTGGAGAATGATTGCTTCTCCAGTATTTTTGATTTGCCCCCTTAGGTAATGCATTAATAATTGACCTGTCTCTATAAAAAGTTCACGAAAGCTGATTGGCCTCAGGGTGCCGGAAAAGCCCCTCTCTCTAATCCACCCACCCTCCGCTCACTCCCCTTTTGCCACGGGCGTTTGTTTAGACTGATATTCCAGAATGATAGGATAATAGCTTCGGCTTCAGGAAACATGGGAAAATAGTTTGGACATTTATTTTAAAAGCATGCAGCAATTTTAGATTTGTTGTTGTTGTTGTTCAATATGGAAAAATCATTAAGCTATGATCAGTTATTGCCAGATTTTATCCATATGAAACGGTTTGAAATATCAGAAAATATTTTGATTAACCATTTTTAAAGCAAGCGATGAAATTTCATTTGTTATTGTTATAGATAACATAGACAATTTTGATCAGTTATTGTACATAAGATTTTGACTGATGATCACCTACATGTTTCATTGGCACTTTTTCTCATCCCTGGGCTCATTATGTTACAAGTGCTTATAATACATCTCCTCTGAAAAAGCAGTTGAAAATATTTAGAAAAAATCAGCAAAGTTATTAAAGATTTATTTGCATTCTTGTATTAAAACTGAGGTGAAATACATATGCAGCTTTAATACCCATACAAGTTATTAAATTTGGTACATTGTATTTTGTATGTTGTAATTTGTTACTCTCCGAACTCTGAACACTGGATTAGGCAACATTCTTCAGCATCAAGAATATGATAATTATTTTATTCAAGTGGAAAAAAATATTCAAATTAATAAATATTTGCTCTTCCCTGTAGCACTCAATAAATATTTGTTTATAAATTTCAAATTTAATAATAAAAGTCCAGCATTCCACATAAAAATCATTGTTTACCAAAAAATAACTTTGTACATGTCCTTACATGTTATTTTACCACCACTTTTCTGATATTGTTGTACTGCTAATTATTTATTAGTAGATATATACATTCTGTAGACTTTTTGATGTATTATCTGTGATTAAATAGTCTTTTGATTTTTCGATGAGTCTGCAAATGACATTTATGTGAAGATTATCCACTTAGCCATCTTTTTGCAAAATCTGCTTAAAATCCATTCTGCATGTTTGGTTAAGTTTTTTGTTCTGGTTCATTGCAATGATAACAGACAGTAGTGTTCTTCAGAAGTGGGCCCTTTAATACTGTATGTTTATAATGTAAATCACCCAATAATCCAAAATAAATGACAGTTTTTTAAATTCTTACAAATGTGGAAAGTTTGTTTCACATGGTAGGTCAAGTTTTTTGATATCGTTCATTGAATGATTAGACAGCAGTGCACCTCAAAAATAGTACCTCACTCTGTGTATATATTGTAAATCATCCAATAATGAAAAAAAAAATTGAAAGTCAGGCATGAAGTACATACTTCACTGAGGTAAAATGTTTAAATTTATCCAAAAGAGATATACATGAAATTTGATAGTCTGGTGATGTTGATTCTGTTATGTTTTGAAAGAACACCAGTGTATTGCAGTGTCTCAGCGAGGATTGCTAATCTGCCTGTCAGAAATCCCCATTCTGAGAAATTGTGCCTGTCCAGATTGGAACTAGGGCTGTATTTTCTTGGGTCCATGGGTCCTTGTGACAAGGGGAATTCAATGTACATGTAAGCTTGATTCAGACTCAATCCAACCCGAATTTCATCCCAGGGAAAGTCTGACTACATGTATGTCCCTGTACATTTTATACTTTCCCATTGAAGTAGGGGCCATGTACAAGTACAACAGAGGAAGAAAAAAAACAAGATACAAAAGTTTGGATGTTTGTGTTAAGCTTGCTTTCAATCCCTCAAGGCAGGTAATGAATTAATTAGCGTGAACTTTACTGTAGAGGGAAGATAATAGGATCGTGGTGTTGAATTTAAATTACTTTACAACTTCGGGTTAGGTGGTAAAGTTTTTTCTGAAAATTGTTTCGGCAATCCGATCTTTTGCTTTGATGTAGGACTCGAGAGGGGGCAATTAGCACCTGGGTAAACATATAGGATGATGGGAAGGGGATATGTTGAGTGTGAGCAGGACTACATTATCTTGCTGCGTAACAGGGAGATAATTATATGTGACAGGTGGATAAGAAATTCCTGGACATGGAGGCACAGCTGTGGGTCAACAGAGATGTTAAGGAAAAGCAATATCATAGAGCGTCCAGTCAGAATCATTGTGTCAGAGTAACCCTTTTCTATACACATTGTGAAATATATGGATTATTTACATGTGTAATTATTTGTATTCTATAATTTTATTTGTAATTTCTTAGTTGTAGTAGTTTGCTGATTTGGTCTAATTGTAGAATTGGACCGTCACCTGTAAATACCATATTAACGTGCAAATTTATAGTATTTTCGTTATTTTCGTTAATAAAAATTATTCAATGCTTATTTATAGCCTATTTTTCTAAATTCGTTCTTTTTTATTGATTCGGGGGATCAGACTTAGGGTTAGTTACCCTTTTACTGACAGTATTTTTTAGTTTTAGTTCTGTT
>JARFOD010131976.1:0-13722 GCA_031763545.1 Mopalia muscosa
CATGTTAAAATTTCTTAAAACAGGGTGTCCAAATGAGGCAATTGTTCACTTCAGGGTGTCCATTTGACGGGTGTCTGCCTAAGCCCTTGCACTACCATGATTCAGATGATTCTGCACTTACTTTCCAATATAAAAAAAATGGTATGACCTCACCTTGGTTTAAACCATTCCAATTTCATCCTTGAACACTTGTGGGTTAGATCGACCCATCACTCGACCACTTGATGTCCAGTTTCACGTAGAAATCAATCTTTTCTCAGCAGTAAGTTTATACCATACTCATTTTTTATCGATATAAACTGTCTTCCCAATTAAAGAAAGAGATATGGTGAGACATGCCTGGGTATGATATCTCTCCGTCCGGGACCATTCCTTGGTGCGTGTTCAATGAACGGGACCGCCTGTTTCTTGGCGAGGTAAAAGGCCATACAGATTCAATATCATTTTATTATTCAGAGGCAGGCCTTATTTCTTACTAAGGTTTCATACTGCTGGGCGTCGGGTCCCTCTTGACTGCATAATATACAAGTCTATATAATAATGTATAATAAACTATGTCATTGGATTCGCATGTTGGTATACTGCCGAGAAATTATTTTGACGCAAAAACGGACATCAAGTTTTATGGATCGATCTAGGCTACCACTGACACAAGTCAAGTGTGAAAGGAAGAAAACGAAATCATTAATGGTTTAGTGAAAGGAAGAAAACGAAATTTGAGAGAAAGAAAGAAAACGAAATGGTTTAGCTGTAAGGCTATACAATTTTTATATATTGGAATATTCACTTTGCAGATTTCAAATGCCAACTGTTGTTGTTGTTGAGCAGAAATCGACATAGCAAACAAACTTACTTTATCTTTGTTCAGGTGTTACTCAACAAGAACTGTCTGCCAGTTAAAAACAACGGGCATGAAAGTGTTCAGTGAAGTAACTTCCTCATTCGTTTTTTTTTTTCACTCGTAGGCCACAACAATTTTACGTCTCTCTAAATTAGAATAGAGTTGTCAACAGTCGATTACAAAAGTGCTTGGGAGTACACGGCCTCCGTTGCCATTAGCAACGCGCACTATGCGAAAAAGAGGGTATCAATGATACAAAGTCTTGTTTGTATTTTATAATTGAGGACTCTGACTAAAATGTTTAACCTCCAAAGAAAAGTAATATAAGTGCAAAAAGTCAACCGTTAATATGAATTTATTTTACAATTCATCAATGTTATATTGTTGTGTACCGGTATATAAACTGCAGTTTGGCTGGGGGTATAGCATTCGACTGCAGATCGAGAGGTCCCCGGTTCAATCCCGGGTGCCCCCTGTTTTTAATTGTTTTTTTTTATTATTAGTTTTCTTTCAGCCTAAATGAAAAAAAAAAAAAAAAAAAATCTACAAATCAGATGGTTTAAAAGTAAGTGATTTTATGCATCCAAATTGGCTGATCTCCTAACATAACAGTAGGCTACTTAGGCCTATGTAGACCTTATTTGCGGTTCTCTCATCCAAGCTACATGCAATCTTATACCAGCGTTCCAATGTTGTTTTTAACATAAACTGGACGAAAAACAGTACATTCTAGCAAAGCAATTTAACGCTTAAATCCACTTATAAATGACTGTTCTGTAAGTGAAATATCGGTTAGCATGGTGTAATAAATCAACCAATCAAACCAAGTTTGCTATCCTAGCTCTAGTTGTTTTCGCCGTTAGGCATTATCAAAAACAAAACGTCAGGGCCACTCAGACTATCCTATCCCAAGACCAGGACCGAGGGGCCATCTACGTCGTGAAAAGCTCTTAAAATTGTTTTTTTTTCCCCTCAAATTTGACCAAAATGTAAGATAATTCTGTGCTCCATGATAAATATGCATGCATTTTTCTGTTCTCTGATTTATACAGGTTTGTATCAAATTATTTCAATGAAGAATTATAAGCAAGAAACTAAGGTATAAGTAAAGAAAATGGTAGATGCAGCGGTGTGTAGGCCTAGATGTGATTATGTACCGGTATCATTAAAGACTTGTATTGTACAGTCAATATGCAGGCCTACGCGCACAGGAGACAAGTCTTGGCATTATGTAATGACCTGAAATGTCAGTATCTAATGACCTAAAAACGTTGAGATTAAAGGGAAAGTCAACTTTATAGACCTTATCTTGTTGCATATTTTCAATCAATCTGTATTGCAAATGGCTATAGATTGTTTGTTTGATTGGGGTTTAACGTCGTACTCAAGGATATTTCACTTATATGTCGACGTGCCAGCCCAATGGGTGAAGGAAACTAGCCTTGTCACCACTGGCAACAAACAAAGCCTAGATGTGATTATGAACCGGTATCATTAAAGACTTGTATTGTACAGTCAATATGCAGGCCTACTCGCACAGGAGACAAGTCTTGGCATTATATAATGACCTAAAAACGTTGAGATTAAAGGGAAAGTCAACTTTATAGACCTTATCTTGTAGCATATTTTCAATCCATCTGTATTGCAAATGGCTATAGATTGTTTGTTTGATTGGGGTTTAACGTCGTACTCAAGGATATTTCACTGGCAACAAACAAAGACAGGGCGGGAGAAATACAGGACGACAACAAGACGCAATACAGACGCCCCAAACAGATCGGCTTCCTGTTCCCCTTTTAGCTCTGAGAGCACCAGGGCAACATGAAGCTCCCTCCAACCACCTGCTAAATGGCAATCGAATTGGTATAGCCGTTATTTATTTAATTGAAAAAGCGAAACTGACGTCATGGTTCCAAAACACGGTAGTTATATCATTTCGCCGTGGCTGTACCCTTTTGCCTGCACTGGTGGATGCTTTCATGTTAAGCCGAAACTGAGTGTTCCGTCTCAAGCGAAACAATCGCTTGTACAGATCAACCTGGTACTAAAACCCGCATTTTTATGTCAGCTGAAAACACACTAAACGTATGTTTTACTTGAAGAGCTATTTTGATATGTATACAACAATGCGCTTGGATGACCAAGCTTGTGTATACCCCATGTTGTTACATATGCCTTCCAATGCATCCATAAACAAACAGACACACTGGTGACTGACCATGTTTTTGAATAATGTCTGGTATACTGGTATATAGCCTCTACTTCTCCTATTTTTGTTTTGTCAATTTACACCTGATTACGATAGACATATGTATCAAAACGTTGTGTTCTATCACAAAACACGAAGTGGTTATCCCGAAATTGTGTAATAATGTCAGTCCCGCCTGTTAAATTAACTAGTTCTCTTTCCCTTTAATACATAAAATGCCCTAAAACTTGACGGAACAGCTTACTCGAACAGGTGTTAGCTTAATTGAGGAACTGAATTTTTTTGTGTTAGTGCTCAGTTTAGGCCTTATTTTTTAGTCCATCTTTACCAATACTGGGTTGGGTATCAGTGAAAAATTCAGCATCTTTCTCCCATTGTGGACCTCATGAATCCAAAGGCAAAGCTGTCCTGCCATCTTTCTGTCTGGTGTTGACGCATCCCATGCTCCATAAATTTACCTCTATCTATGGGAGCCTTTTGTTCTGGGTCAAGGAAATACACACGGTACACAGCATTCTTTTTTAACTTAATTTTGTTAGCTTTAAATCAGTCAATTCATGCTGAAGATCCCTTTCATAATCGATCATGATGGCACAAAATGTTTTACGCTCACTCAAGTTCCTTAACCTGTCAAGTGATGCATTTACTGGCAAATCTTTGTTTCTAATTTGTATCAGCCACTACTAGAAAAAAACAAATTCCTTTTGCAATAACCAATTCATAATCCTGACATTCCAGTATTATTCATAAGTTTAACACTCCAATATTGCATGCAGTATGTTGTTGGTTACTAGCACTGCCTACGCTACTTCCAGTTTGTAATAGCGGGTGGTTGGAGGGAGCTTCATGTTGCCCTGGTGCTCTCAGAGCTAAAGGGGACCTGGAAGCCGATCTGCTTGTGGTGTGTGTCTTGCGTCCTGTATTTGTCCCGTCTTTGTTTGTTGCCAGTGGTGTCTACTGTGATTTCCTTCACCGATTGGGCCGACACATTGTCATATAAGTGAAATACCCTTCAGTATGACGTTAAACCCCAATCTAATCCAGTTTGTTATATTTTAATTACTGACCTAATTTAAATTAGTTCCTAGATCAAATAAAACAAGTTTGAGATGTTTAATCTAGAGGAGAAGGATGGACGTACAGCACAAATGATAAGATACCCCCACAATCAGGAAAACACCCCTCCCCCACTCATGCAAATCTTTGTATGGCCATTTTGCTTTGCATTTCTTTAAAGGTGTCGCTATCCTTCACAGACAGCGGCAAACCATATACCTTACAAAAAACTGTCTAAACAAAGAAAAACAGTATTTTCATTATTTTGGGATAACACTTTCTTAACAAAGATACTTGAACAATTGCAGCATTCAAGTTGTAATGCTGAACGCTACAACTTATAAACGTGGAAAAAGTACTGATAATAAATCTTGTCATCAGTTTATGAACTCAGCTAAAGACTGCAAATGGATTAATTTATATGTATGTAAGACTGGGTGTACGGACAAAAAGTAGAGGGGAACTTTTCCAAAGGGGAAAAATCATAGGGGGGAGTTTTCCAGGGGGGAACATTTCCTACACTCGTAAGACTGCATCAAGTAAGCGACAGGCAGCAGCACTGAAAGCAACAACCATTCCAAGGTTCTTTTAATTTTAAAATTCTTAACACCTCAGCTATATCCAGCTCATTTAATAGTTAAGTCATGGAAGGTAAGAGAAGGAAGTATTTTCACATATTGCACAATTCTTTTTCCAAATAGTGTGTTGTATTTGGAGGTTTAAAATGAATTTGCTTTAAAATTATCACATTTATACGACTGCAATTTGATGAGCCACCCATTCACTGAAGTAAGTGTTAGACAAAGAGTCTGCAACCTTTTGTCCATTCATTTTAACATCAATTAAGTTTACAGCTACAACATTCATATAATATTGGACAAGGGACATAACTCTGTAAAGGGCAATCGTTGAAGCTAATTGATTATAGAACTTTATCATTTTATCTGGAAAAGTTATTCAAATATCCCATTAATGGCAATGTCTCATCAAAACATCCATTCAAGGTGAACAACTACTCTTATTTCAATGTGAATCTGACAAATTCCAATGGGGTTCACAATCTCCTAACAATACATCATCATTCAACTCTGGGGATTCATAGTGGTTTAGTCCTCTTATCTCAACTTCTCCAGCTAGAGTATTATGGCCAAGAAAACAAACAGATGTACAGGACAATATGGTTATACCCCTTGTCCAATGTAAGCAGAGGAGTAATACATTAATGTTGACTGTAATACAGCCATCTGGATGACATTGCGTTTATTCTTCATTGCATGTCATATAATGCATTCAGCTTTTTTGTTCAAAGACACTGGTAAACAAACACACCACAGCTTCGACCCCACCTTATGGACGAAACAGAACTAAGCACCTGTAGCAGTATGGGGGAAAGCTCTAAAATAATATTAACACATAAACACATGCCTTTCGTGATGTATAAACATTCTATATTCTAATACCAATTACGCTCAATGACAAGATAGTTAAATACAAGACTGTAACTTCAGTATCAAATTAATAAATAAAAACATGTCAGAGGACACGAAGCACTAGTTAATACACTCAATACAATCTTTATGGTATATGTATGCAACCCTCCCAATTAAGAAATTTGCCTCGTCCAAAAAAAGTGCTGAGGCTAATTCAATTTGCCTCGGCAAAAATAAGTTTACCTCGCAACTATGAAAAATAAACTCAAAACAGGCTACCGATAAAAAACAAACGGTAATCAATATTCACATTTGGTTCATTTATCAAGAAAACTTTTATGGATTTGTTATTTGAATGAGACTACCTCTGCAACTTTTTTTGCTGTGGCTAGTTGTATGAGCTTTGGCAAACACCTCAGCAATTGCCGAGGTGAATTGGGAGGGTTGTGTATGGATATCCACTGAATGACAAATAAAGACAACATAGAATTAAACTTGTATCTATAAATAACAAATTATGAAGCTATGAAATAATTTACAGATCATTTAGCTCACAAAAACAGAACTTTAATGGTTTTGAAACATCATCTTAAGCTTTGAAGACACTTTTACAAATATGACTAATGAGATATGAGTTGGACTGGTCTGCTATGAACAACTTGAAGAGATGTGCGAGGAATAACTTGTGTAACTGTTTTTAATTATTGAGGCAGTCATCTCAAAATATATGAGTGTTTTATGGGGATGTGTCTGAAGTTGATCCAAAATATTTGCATATGTAAATATTTTTTATAGCTGCCAAAGAAGATTAATGAATTATGTGTGACATGTTTTAACTCTTCATAGCCAATGATCCAAGAGGTGACAAAAAACATTTACTTTGATGAAAAATTGTTACAAGACCTAAATAAATTGTCAGCATCAGATAACCTGAAAACGGCCAAAACTTTACTAAAACTGCATTAGTTTCTTTAGTCATAACCTCTACATAAACTGTCTTTTGTGACATATTATTTACGTTTATTTAAATATTTTGGCCTATAACTTGATGCCCCCCTCCCCCCTCCCATAGCATTGATATAGCAGATTGCTATTTTGCCTTTGGGAAGACAGAAGAGGTTCTCCTGTAATGAGTTACTCTTTAAAATACATTTTAATAATGTTATATGAATAATTGAAATGACTCTGTCACAATTACAAACATTGAACAAATTTATGCATCCTTAGCAAAAAAATAAGTGAAATAGAAATTGGCAAAAACTTCAGTTGTAACACATTACAGAAGAGAAAAATGAAATCCTGCCTAAAAGAAAATTATTGAACAGTAGAAAATAATGCCAATAGGTTTACAGTGGAAATATAGATTTATCTTAACATGATCAACTAAAAATGTAAAAATTCAAAATAAAAACAAAGATGATATTTAATAACAAAATTAATTCCTGATTCCTGTTTTTTTAAATATGCTAACTGACTGAAAAAAAAGTTAGGATATGTTTTACCGCCTCTGTCTGCCACACTTCAGTTTCTTGTGAAGTTATTATCAACTGATAAATACACAAATCAGAGAATACTATTGTAGATGTGTAGGGCAATAGTAGAAACAGTTTAGTCAGACACACAACGGTGTGACAATACTCTTTATGTTGAGTGAAAACAGCTGGTATCAGGTTTGCCTCAGTAATAATGCTCAAATCTTTGCATCATTGAAACTGAAAGTGATATAGGATAATGAGCCCTCCAAGCAGGTGGATGGAACACATCATGTAAGGCAAGGCTGCCTGGACATATAGAAGAGACTAATTGTGACACATATCCCTGTAAATCTTCAGCACTTGCAGCAGTCAGAATAGTTTGGTTGTAGACATCTGGTATGTGAGTCTTTAATTATGAGAAGTTCATACTCAAGCTATTACTATCTCCACTGTGACCCGTTAAAGCTGCTTTAATGTTTTCAGGTACGGGTCCTCTTTCCATCATTTGGTTGGACTCGGATTCCGTGCTCTGTGAAGGAGGGCAGTTTTCATCGCCCATTGTCCCGTCCCAATCAATCTTGAAACGGGTCACCCTGGGGCACGTTGCCAAAATATTTCTCTGTAACTGAAAAAAGCGAACAAGAGATCAATATAATGAAAGAATAAGTTTTTCCAAAGCTGGTTTCTTTGACCAGGGTTTTATTCCACGTACAAGTGATTGAGCTTGTATGACCACATGTCAGCTTAGTATGTGAAGAAAATAACCTTTGATACGACCGTATTGTTTTCGAAATTTGCGTAACCAATCTAACTGCCCTATAAATGTTAACACAGAAAAACGGTGGTTAGGTTAGGTGAAACGAATTTGTGCAAATGAATATCCTGTTAAATAGATTTATGCAAAGTATACTCGCATGTTGTCTTTACAATTCTCTATGTGCAAATACACATGCCGTACATTTTCATGCAAACAATCATTTAGGTTACGTAGAGGTAACATAAACGAAAATTCACACAAGGGTACTGTTCACTCAAACTTAGGTCATGTACATGCAGGGTTTCATAGATGTTTAATGCTGAAATTCCGGGTTAAAAAATAATTGAAAACTGATGGTGTTTTTCAGAGCAAAAAACTGAATGTTAACAAAATAAAATAAAAACTGAATATCAACAAAGCCATACTTTTGGACAGGATGGAAGGTGAACAATCACACAAACTGGGTTTTAATTTATTCTCAAAACAATATTTCCCTCAGTACTGCACTTAACATACTCCTTGTATCAGAGATGCCTACCCAAGCTGAAGAAAATCAGTACCCCTTACAGATATTCTCAGTATTCTCTAAACGTTTTCAGTATTAAACAAAAACTTTGAGGGGTCTATGGTAAACAAAAACATTTTTTTTTTGCTATTCATCTCACAAATGTCTCATCATAATATTTACCCAATTGGAAAAAAAAAACATATCGCTATAATTTTCCATGAGCTAATGCATATTCAACTATTCTTGGAAAAGTAAACTTATAGTTACTTTCACAATACAAATGCAGGGCTTGAATTTAAGAAAAAAATCTACATGCACGATGTGCACCTACATTTCAAAACTACATGCACACTAGAATTTTCACATGCACCATTAATTTTATATTTTGCACAAGTCTTACCTAACAAGTGAAACCAGTGCCACATACAGGTTTTTAGTCACTATCACTATCAGTATCGTGTATTATGCAGTTATACAGGAAATGTGTGTTTGAGATTTTGAGGTTTGAGACTTGTCGAATTTCTGACATACTTCGCAGTACATTTTATTGTTATCCTTGTTGTAATGCAACCAGAATCTGTTAGACTTCCACGAATCTTGGAATCTATACGATTTGAAGGAACTCTCGGCACCTTGATCACTCAAGTTGATCGGCTCGCAGCGCTAGGCCCTGTCTGGGCCATGCTCTCACTCAGCACTGTGGTCTCACTGGGCTAGGCTGAGCTAGGCCGTTGCTGTTTCGCCGTGTCCATCCCAGGAGCACCAAAAAAACTAGTGATTGATTGCTGTCTCTTCATAACCAATACAGAGATTCACTTTAAAACTTTTCGTTCCTAGATAAGATAGCCTATACGTATGATGATGATCTAACATGTGTGGGTACATGCAAGACTGACAGACTTTGGCAGAAGGAAATTCTAGGGGGCATTCCTGCATCAAAACACGGGTCACACGTCAAGGAAAATTTTTTTTATTTTCGATATTCTGATATCTGAGAATGCCGAAGTGTAGTAGCAAAAGACTTTAAGAAATGGGACCTATATACTATCCGAGTGAAACACGTTCTGGATCAAACATCGTGACGCTGCAAAATAAAGCCAATGATCGGACAGCATTACGTTTGCTGCTTGTTGGGTGACAGCTAGCTGGGAGTCGGGAGGCATGGTGGACGGAGCCAAACGTTGGCCGATAACTACCCTGAAGCAGTGGCTCTGTTCAGTTTTATACACAATAAAGTGACATTATGATTCAGCTGACGATAGTAGGATAATATAAGTCACTCTGATAAGATTTTCATCTACATGCACACTGTACATGTAGACTCAAAAACTATGTGCACGCCGAAAAAAATACATGCATAGGTGCATGTGTGCACCCATTATTTCGAGCCCTGTTTTGAAATGTACATTTTCACTCCGATAAATGGTGTTTACTGTGCATGCTCATCACTTTTTAAACATTCTGTATCTCCAATAGCCTATCATACAATGTAGCCTTATTTAAAGATACAGAGTATTCAGTAAGAGTTGCACGTAACTGGAATTTCACCCTGACAGTGGACTTTAAATTTTAACAGAAGTGCCAGTAACAGTCTCGCCTTTTATGCATGTTTACCTTATGGAAAGATACATAATTAAATCGATTAAGATATAAACCTTAAAGATTTGTTTTTCATTACACAAAAATGACCAATCAAAAGACATGCGACAAGTGACAAACCCTAATTGAAACCCTAATCAATCAATAAACGTAAAATGTTTCATGACCGCTTATTTTCAGGTTAAAATTTATCACTAGATTTTTTACGGTGAACACAGTTAGAAAAAATTTTACTGTCATGTACTATTGGTATAACATTTATGCAACAAAATTAAATATATAAGCTTATTTAAGATAAATAAACATATTTTTATTATTTATTTTTCAGTACATTTTTCAATGTTGTATTGATGTCTAATGCCATGTCTGGACTAGAGAATTTGGATGTTTTCAATCAATGTATTCTCATATCATATCCAGATACCATCTGTTATATGACAATTTTGTGCAGATGACCACACTTTTGTGGCAGCTACAACATTGTATCAGAGACGTGAACAAGCCTTGGCTTTCCTGTTATAATTTTGTTTCAGGTGTAAAACTATGGCCTGAGTTAATAAGATTGCAGGATGAGTGTACAAGTTTGTCAAGTTTGTTTAGTTTCAAATGACATGAATATAAGACAGCTATGGTTAGAAATGGTGTAAGTTAGAAATGACATGCTCCCTTATAAACCTAAAATACTTAATCATCAGTATTCTGTACTGAATGCTATTTATAACTGAACTAATATGTACTATGAAAGACATTTCTAATTTTATAATTTATAGATGCAGTACATACCAAGGCTTAAATCAAATAATGTTGACATGACTGGAAAGCTACTTCGAAGGCCCAGGGCTCCGAAAAGAACAGTTCAATCTCCAGAAAGGATAGAGTCTAAAATGACTGTGTTTCAGCCTGACCAACTTCAACCTGGAACAGATTTCCTCCCCATTGAGTCAGCTGGGCGCATCTCACCAGTACCTAGCCGCGCCTACAGCCTTGTTTCCCCACCACCCCCATCAGAGGCTACACATAAGAAAAGTGTTTGTTATGACTACCCCGAATTTAAACATTCCATGCAGAACCGAGGAGTGGCTTTCATAACAAAAGATGACAAAAGATACGTGCTCGACCCTGTGTATAGTGGTAGAGAGAAAACAATGACCACTCGATCAAGTATGGATAGACAAAATCAGGCCAGAATGTCACAGACAGCAGAGTCAAAAACATCTGAGGTTACTCGAATGATGTCCAAATGTCGGGGTCCAGAACCTCTCCCAGCTCGAACACCTCGCCGAGTACCAGAGATCTTACCAGATTTTGTAGATTACACAGACGATTCACGATACTTTCAACCACCCGATTTTACGCTAGAAAGTTTTCTCATTGACGTTTCAGAAATCCAACAGATTCCTCTCATGAGGGTTAAAAGAGCAGTTCATTCAAAGCACAATTACATGAAAATTATTGAATTGCTAAAGACAAAAGTCCAGCCCCAGTGTGATAAAGTGAACAAAGTAACACTTACTCCAGAAGGTAACTCCACAAACGTTTTGTTTTTTTGCTGCTCTCATATAAAAACAACTTTACCCTAGATTTCTCTCCAAATGTCAGCTTGATCATAATGTTGCCCGGTATATAGTTACCCAAGTTTTCAGGATGGTCATCTGTCTTTAAGTAGAGATGAAGGTGTGAATGTTTCAGTATTTTTAGTATTAAAATATATGTCAATTTAATCCATTATCTATGTATGTTTTGTTTGAAGGCGTGGATATACCAATGAAAGAATCACGAATACCTCAGAGACAGTTACTGATTGAATTGGCAGCTGTCATTAAACAACATGTAAGAGAGACCATGAATGCTGATGTGAAGTCAATCATCAGGCCCCTCCCTAAATACACGCCCAATTTCTTGCCAGGCACTGCTCCTCACACTGAAATTATACTGTATGAAGATCCCAGTCATACAGAAAATGAACAGTCGATGCAAGAAAAACAGTAAGTTAAATACTCAGTAGTGGGAAACATTTATGGGATACATGTCCTTTGGCTAAGGGCAGTTTGTTTGCAGAGTAGCAATGCTGTCTTTACTTAGCACTGGCAGAAAACCAACTTCCAACATTATGGGAACACTTGTTGTGCTAGTGTTAATTATTTTTGTAATACACTGCCATCATATTTAAAAGTGAAAATACCCTTAAGCACAGCGTAAAACACCTTTCAATCAATAAATCAACCTTTGATGCATAATTTATACATTTAGGTAATCAAGCTTTTGTAGAAATCGTAGTCTAATTTTCAGCCTTATCTTAAAAATGAAGACTTTTCTGAAAGCTTGATTGCCAAAATGTGATAAGATATTCGCTTCTTTCTTTAATTTTTTTTCTTCCATTTTTAAATGTATTTGTATTATAAAATATTTTTTGTTTAACAGATCCAGTGAAATCCCCAGCCAGGACACAGTTTTCCCCATACCACAAAGAGGCTTTTTCCAGGGCACAGCCAGAAGTGGCTCCCCATTCAGTAAGCATAGAGTTAACAGAGTGTGAAATTATCCCTTTGTATTGGCCATCATATTTCCCCTGATGATGTGTCAATTCTCTAGCTTAGAGAGGATTTGAAAATTACCATCTGTTCTATAAAAAAAATGTCTGGTTTCCATGTTTTAAAAAGGTACAAATCAAGCTTATTCTTATTCAAATATACAAGCTATCAGCCTCAATACACCAAAAGAAAGATATGCCTTTACTGGAACATGTTTTTCTAATCCACATAAGTTTGAGAGGGCTTTTATGGGCAATTTAGGCAACTCCCTGTGGCTGAGGGGCAGCACAAATTCAGTCAGTTGTGGTGGCTTGGTTTTGCGTCTACTAATCCTCCTTCCTTTTCTATTTCTGTTGTCGCTCCAGCAATTGCGGAGGTGGTTTTTACGAAGTTTCCTCACTGTTTTCCACCGTAATAAGACTAGGTGCAGTGTGAAGTGGACAATCCGTCGTCATATAATTGAAATACCCTTGAGTACGACATTAAACCCCAGTCAAACAAACAAACAAACAAACAAAATTACAAATCCTTTTCCGTTTCACACAAGTTCAATTCCACCTTGTGTACCTTCAGCATGACCTAGGTGAATCACACTTTGTTTTTTGTTATTTTCCATGGTTTATCTTTATTTCCCATCATATTAAAACAAGTCAGAGTAAGGGATGGACCAATCAGCTGCTATTCATATGTATAACTGAGATACCCTTAAATATGACATAAAATTTTATCAAACAAACAATTTTATCACAATGGTTTTCAGTACTATGCTTGTCAGTGACACACTGATAGTTTCCTTTACTGGAATGTCATCAGTGAAATAAAATAATATATACTGTCAGAAAACTACAAAAGTAAACATGATGATTGCTCTGCATGTATTTACATATACGTTCTTGTTGTGCAGCATCAGAAACAGTTATCTCCCCTTCAGAAATTGCTGTTCTGGATGCCCTTGTGAGCGGAGGAAAAGCTCTCAGTCTCAAGGTATACAATTTTCTCTCACAGTCCGAACTAAAGAACAGCATGTAGCCGTTCTGTTTCTGATATCTCTGTTTCACTAGTATGTCTGGTCACTGGTTAATGTTAATGTATTTGTAATTTGTAGCTAGTGGCGCTAGGGGGGTTTCCTTCACCCATCAGGATGGCCCATCGTCATGTGGGGGAAATAACCATCAGACATCAGAGGTGTACACCCATTCTGTAGCTAGTATTTGTGTTTTCTTCAAATAACACTGCCCAGTGAGGGAGCAGGTGGGCCATGGCCCTGCAGAATACTCCCTCAGCTTCCTCGGTCGATCATAAGAGGCGAGAAAAGA
>JARFOD010131987.1:0-13722 GCA_031763545.1 Mopalia muscosa
CACCGATGGATCGCAGACTGAAGATAGAGTGGCAGCTGCAGCCATTTGGTTGCAGCATGTTGTTTCCCTACGTCTCCCTTCAGCTTCATAGCTTTAAGGTCAAGCAGCCAGCAATCCTGCAGATCCTTAATCAATATAAAGGTCTAGAAGCCAGTGGATTGGCTTCGTTTTTCCCTCACGTTTTCCTGAAAATTCGTTGTTTTGTTTTATAATTTTTTATTATTTTTTGTCTACATCTCTGCTGTTGAACCCACTATAGTATGAGTATATACTCATCCCAGGTTGAACAAATCGTGAAAAATAACAATAAATAGAGATAAATCATCCAGAACATTGCGGAATTGTACACGCGTCATTGTGAGGGCAATTAAGCTTTACAGCTAAAGTTTCTAAAATATAAAGATGAGAATCTTAAACTATATAGCAATCCATACTTCGAATAAGTATAAATATTGTTCGATTATGGTAGAATCTGTAAAATAAACTTTGATTTTACATATGCAAACATCTATTTAACATAAATAAAAAATAATTTCGGATATTGTGCACAGGGAAAATAAAAGCAAAACTAAATAGACATATGTAGAATAACGGTAGAAGTGATAAAACTGCTTGTCATGGGGCTGAAGTTTATATGTCTTAAAAGGGGTTCCATTGGCGATCACTTTGATCCTGGGGTTTCAAGGTGCATATAAACAAAGAGCACGAAGAGAAAATAAGAGATGTTTAAGTTAACTTGTCCTGGTATCAAACGGATGAGCTGTCGACGATCTAATGCCCCTGAAGACACTTGGGATATAAATACAATCTTTGAGATTTTCTGTATCTTTGATGTGTTTGGGTTTCTTCCGCCAAGTTTTGTCTAACGTAGATTTGTATAAATAACATCAGATTATCAGCCATATCTTTCTGTGAGGCAGATCGTCTGGCTGTAAAACATCTAATATCCCTATGTGAGATAAGATAGACGATGATGAAAAGGTGTTACCGGCAGTTGTAAAGTATGGTGATCTTGTCTTGCCACTTTGTTTTTCGATAATTTTAGTTTATTAATAATAATATTTCTTGATTTCAAACAGCAGTCCTTAATTATATTTGAAGTATGTTTTATTGAGAGTAAAAAACGTAGTACTAAGATTTCTCCTAATGATAGAAGCAAAAGGCCTTATTCTATAAATATATCCTTCGTTATAATAGTGGAATAATCTGTGATAATCAACGATATTTTCACTATTTTGATAACGTACTCTGATTGGTCAAGTTTGCAAACAATTCGACATCATTTGACATGCCTTTGCGTCAGATCTTAATAGCACCAAACAAAACATGGGATATTTTTTGATCCGATTTGAAGCATATACTAACAAATGCATGCATGTTATGTGCTAAGTACACCCTTGTAACTCATGTAAGAGTGCGTGTCAATCATTGTCTAACAGAAAAACCAATCCGCTGGTCATAAAGCAGTGACACGATCGAGTTATTATCGAATCATGTTGCGGCATAAAGGTTGACGACTCTTTGTGAAATGTGTACATAACATGCCCGGATAAAATATTGCGAGGAATTCTATTTAAGCTGTCCATGAGTGTGTTGTGTGAACTCAATCCTGTGTACACGGACAAACATTGGGGATTCAGGATAGAAATAACCAATTATATTAAAAGCTTTTCCATGTGCGTGTAGAGAATACACTTCTAGAAGTAACCACTTGTGTTTCATACCTTTATTGTACGCAATCTATACAAATCAATGAGAAAACATCACGTAATAAAATATCAAATAAAAGCTAATATGAATATCTTGTGGGACTAACGGATAAAACTATAGTTGCAATAAAATCCCGTTGGTAAATAATCTATTTGTATAGTCTTATATAATACTCAACGAGTCCTCCAAGCCCTGTTCATAGTTATGTATCAAATCCTTCTCGGCATGTACGCGCGATAGTCACTCTCCTTTAAGTGGGTTTAATAATTTCAATAATTACTGAGTTAAGTCACAAGGAGAGTGACAGTACAAGCTTTTAAAAAATTGGTAACCCGTACGTGCGATAGTATGTTCACAGTTTACCGGCTGTTTAAATAATAAACTGTTAAACTGTCAAATGAATAAAGACATACAGTTAGTCAAAGTGAATATTCTCTTCAATTTAAGCGACATTAAGCCTATAATCGTTACATAAAACTCCAGATAAATATAGAAACCTCAGATTTTGTGAGACATTGAAGAATTTGTGAGCGCACAAGAATTAAATATGCGAACCCTTTATTTAATTCCCAGCAGCTCTGAAAGTCATTGCAGCATATACCCTGCCCTAAATTAATTTATATAAAAAAACACAAATAAAAGAACCCATCAAAAAATACCAAAATAACATGTCACCAATAAGAGTCTCCTCGGTATCAGTGTTTATCTTTGTTCAATAGAATCAGCGGGTTTGATAAATTATGAAACAGATGTTATCAGGTAGTGGTTTATTAAACTTAACTCTGCCCATACCGTCTAGTAATTATCCCGTACCCCATCGTGATGTAAATCAATCGTGCATTAGTGTTAGAATAAAACACAATCATTATCCAACATACTGTCTAATATTATTGTCTTTTCCTAATAAACTACAGGAATGTACTGTCACATGGTCAGCAAACGTATTTACCTAGCTCTTGTTCTCTGGGCTTATTGCTTCTTAAGCACCAACTTGATACAGAATAGACACAGTAATTTAACACGCCAGATACAATACAATCAGTTCAACTTGGCGAAAGTTTCATAACTGCATGTGGTCTACCATCGGCCATGATTGATGTATGGATATGAACCAAAATACTTCATTTTTTTCGCCGGAAGCCTGTTAACTCGCTTATGAACACTATCTACACACTCAAATAAACGTATCGAATTTGTTCCTATGGTTTTAAAACTTTGAATTCCTTATACAGCGGGTGTGGACTATGTTTATTAGTTCTTCTAAAAACATGCATGTAATAAATGTTGACGATCGTACGGCTTCCACGATGATGTGAGCAGTACATTTGAGAATTTCCCATACGCACAAGTCAATATAGATGTTGAAAGATTAGGGAGGACATATGCTGCCAACGTTTTTTCATATTTTTGCAAGTTTAAAATAACGTAGAAATTAATACGAA
Source organism: Mopalia muscosa (assembly GCA_031763545.1). NCBI lineage: Eukaryota > Metazoa > Mollusca > Polyplacophora > Chitonida > Mopaliidae > Mopalia > Mopalia muscosa. Next base: position 3,153 of record JARFOD010131987.1, read on the forward strand.
AGAATAGGCCAAAACATTAATAACTCTAAAGAAATTAAGACTAATCCGTCTTTGGGGGTTTTATTATGCAGTTCAGAGCTTTCGGATTCTGTGTGGTTTGATCTTTTTATCCGCTGACAAAATCTAATGGGTTTTTTGATGATGGTCAGAATAGGGTCGCCGCGAATGAACACATTAAGGTCATCATTGTTAAGCCATTAGGTGCGTGTCAAACTGCAGTCGTTTATGTAATATCAGAAGTCTCTCAAGCAGAAGTATGAAACCAGTCATTAACCAGTCTCACCAGCTGCCTAGGCCAGCGTTCACTGTTGAAATGAATCATCTGGAGAGAAATAGAGAAACCTTGAAGAACATGTATTGGATGTGGAATCATGGATCGAAAGTCCCAATGCTGTACACGCTGGGTAAAGCTGGTTTCATGCTTCTGTTTGAAAGACATTTGGTAGTAACTAAAGCCGCGGTCGTGTTGCCTTCTGACTATACAACTTTGTCGGTGAATAAAAGATGTTTATTTTATAACATCTGAAAATTAGTACGAGTGCTTGAAGTAGGTATACGTCACAGAATAGCACCCTTAAATTTATGTCAAAAAACTCCTGTCCGAAATGGGATAATAAACGCAGTACTTTACAGAAAATGTTTTTGTAGAGCCTTTGATAGTCACGGGAAGTCTCTTAACAAGAGACTGTTATTTTAGTGTGTGGATATTTTGAAGGTCAACAAATAACTATTCATGAATGTTTACACCAACAGCGACCGTGGCTCAGTGGTGTGTTGGACTGATTGCCCTCCTTCAATTCAATTTAATTGATTTACAGGTTTAACATCATACTTAAGGTTATTTCACTCATATGACGGAGTGACAGCCCATTGGATGAAGAAAATCACTATCGACACCGGAACCGTCTTGGAATTACTAAGTTTAAGACCGTAGCTCTGTGATAGGTCAATCCACGAAAGGCGTGGTTCTGAGATGGGTCAATCTACGATAGGTGTAGATCTGTGATTGGTCCATCTACGATAGGCGTATCTCTGTGATTGGTCAATCTACGAAAGGCGTAGCTCTGGGATTGATAAATCTACGAAAGCCATAGCTCTGTGATTGGTCAATCTACGAAAGGCGTATAGCTCTGAGAATGGTCACTCTACGAAAACAACAAACCAATGCCGCCATCTCTTTCGATCCGACTAAACACAAACATAAAACGAACGTCCCTTAAATATATTTGTTAATAATGACTTTATTTTTGGTAAACGATTTCATGCGACAACAATAAAAAGATTTTATTTTGATATTTGAATATAATATATGCACACTGTATACATGGGTATTTACAGATATGATAACTACGAAGAATTCTATACAGTTGATCATATAGATATATTGTCATATGTACAGATAATATCTAAATAACTATGACAATAGCCCATAAATAACAGAACACGTATAACCTGAATTACCGGTGATTTATCTGTGTATCCATGGTAACATTTACAAACTGAAAAAAATAGGCTGTAGAGCATGCGTGATGCTTAAAATATAATGTTACGTTTGTGTGGTCAGTGTATCCAATGACACGGGTGGACACGTGTAATACACAAGTAGTGTAATTATGAACACTGGGAACTTTAAGTTTTCTTGGGGAAAATGTATTTGGTCAACACCAGAAGGGAGTAAAATGGCTAACAATGAACATATATATTGTGCAGGGAAATTCTTAAAATATTCAAAGATTGTACACTGAAATGGTGATGATATGAATAGCTTAAATTTAACTATTTGTAATTACATGTAAAATTTCGAATTATTTTTTCGATTTAACAAAAGGGTAAAAGCACAAAATTGTCCATTTTTAGCCGAAAAACACAACAAGTTATTGATCCGAGGCCATGTTTTAGACCAGATTGGTGTCTCCTAATCGCTATACGGGGCTGCTTAGTGTTCATAACTATTGTTACATCATTAACGGTATGGGTTTCGACTTGATTAGGGTGTTACGCCCTATTCTAGTCTGTGTGATTGGGGTTTAACGTCGTACTCAAGGGTATTTCACATATATGGCGACGTACCAGCCCAATGGAGGAAGGAAACCACCCTCAACACCACTGGCACTAAACAATGACAACACGGGACAGATACATGCAGGACAACACAAGCATTATGTGGGATGTTATAAACAAATGCTTTGCTTAGAAATTAATGTGTCTCCATAGCTGGCAGCTAAAATATACCTCAATACCCTTAGCCAGAGAAACTTCCTCAACTTTTATTTTGAAGTAAAAATAGTAGCTATTGAAGTCAAACGAAAATCACTTCCTTACAGATTATTCATATTGCAAAACATGGCCAACTCCGACTAAGGCTTTCTTTTAGAACAACCAGTGTTGTGAGCTAAGAATATAAAACAGGGTGGTGACATTTATCTCTTTGTCATGAAGAATTGATGAAATCCAGTGTATCTGACTCATCTCATTTATCTCAATTTCCAAGTCAAGTTTTCCACATTTCTACCCAAAGTTTAAATAAAAAAACCCATAAAATATGAGAATCAAAAGCATCTCCACTCAGACAAACATGCATGATAAGTTGCAAACAATTTTTTTTTTGCTTTGTTACGTCTCTTAAGTGTCCTAATTTATCATGTTTGTTGAAACAGTGCCAAAATATTTGTGACTCGCCTCGTCAAATAAATTCATATCTGATTATCCTCACAACTGGGTGGGTTTCTTTCGGTGTACTACAAACATTTCTCAATATTTAAAAAAAAAAACAAATGTGTTTGCATAGGGTTGGATCTGTGCCCTGTTTATACTTCTAGCACAAATAACATTTCTAAATAAAGGTCCTTGTATTTTATTTACCCTAATATCGATTAGTTTTCATAATCGTCAGATATACACCAGATATCCATCACAGGCCAGTGTGGTATGGGGTTTAACGTCGTAATCACGATTATTTCATTTATATGATGACGGACTGTAAACTCCAAACTATGTCTTGCTTAAAAACCACGGAGAACAGAGAGGACACCTTGCAAAACCTACCCTGTGATTGCCAGTCACATCATGTGACTCACTCACATACTCGATACCAGACAGATGGAATCGATCCCGTGAATGGTACCTCGAATAAGGATTAGTATGCGGATACACTAGCCACTAAGCCACAGTTTTTTCTGGTAAAAGTGCCAAGTTTTCTAGGCAGGATGCCACAAGTGGGCAGCTTCATAGTAAGCAGAAAGTGCACAAGAGCAACGTAAAGTTCCCCCAAAATTAATACCCTGATGAGAAAATATTTACAGAATTACTGGTTTGCTTTGGCTGCAAACCATTTAAAACAGAGGTCGGGTATTGGTGGATATTGTTTGTTCAATTATTTTGTTGTTTACACCGTAATACGGTTATTTAACATTGTGCCCACTCAGTACCTTAAATCACCCCTTCATCAACAGGCACTGTGGTAAATGGTAAAGACACCAGACAAGTGCCCAACACAAAATAATTGAAATTAACACAATGTGTGTGGATCCACACATGTGTATATATTGAATGATAATTTACCCTTTTTGATTTTAATAAATGATTAATAATTAATGTTTGCTTTCTGGGCATGTTACATCTTACTGACATGGAGGCATGCCTGACCAATGGATGAAGCCCTGTATTATACTGAATGAGTTTTACCGCATATCACAGCTTGATTTAATGATGGATGCAGGAAACGTTTGTTCGATGATTAGTTTTCAACGCCATGCCCAAGCGTGTTTCACTTATATAATAGTGTATCCAACATTAACTTAACCATGACATTTGAATTGTTTTGCTCTGTTCGAAAATTATTATTCCTTCAGTGCAAAGTAAACCAGAAGGTCAATACTTGGATCACACTCCCTTCAGACAGAGAGTGAAGCCGCATGGCCAAGATGAGACAACCGCAAGAAGCAGACGGGACCAGGAACAGATCAGCAAAATGTTGCCCCTTTGAGAGCAATAGGATGCCCTCACACCACAGCTCTGACATAACAACATATCAGAGTTTCACTGCCCCTAGATTACACATTATCAGGGAACAACCTGTGCATAAATTATACAAACTTTGGTATATGTGATTAATATTTTAACTTTAACAAATAGTGAAAAAATCGCAAATTTTAAGCTGAGGGGTGGTAAGATTTGTTTGTTTGATTGGTGTTTAACGTCGTACTCAAGGACACAAATACAGAACATCATAAACAAAGCTGCTTCCAGTTACCCTTTAGCTCTGCGAACACCAGGGCAACCTCTTTTCTCACCTCTTATGATCGACCGAGGGAGTATTCTGCAGAGCCATGGCCCATCCGCTTCCTCACTGGGCGAGAGGTGGTAAGAGTACCCTTTAACTTTGTTTTCAAGAATTTCAAATTAAATAGAATAATAAGTTTTAATTGCCATATACAGAAATGGGCTAATGAATTTAAATAGCGCTTGAACCATTTGACATTACAGGTTTCTTGCAATACGACCAAAAATATATACAGCAAATATGTTATTTTAATTATTACACACCCACAGGGTCAAATATGAAGAGATAAAACATGTGTGTCAGTATTTATAAACAATCATGTCCCCTTCTGAGTATGTGAGCAGACATTTAAAAGTATCTGTAGCTGATTAAAACATATACATGTAACTATATACAGATCAAAAATGTGAAAGCTTTTTTAAAAAAAGCATAAATTGATTCTAAGTTGTCATGACACAATCACCTCAACACTGGTTGACATGGTCTAAGTATGAGTAATTTAACACGAAATAATTTTTCTTGAAACGGATTAGGTTTGTCAATAATAAAGTAGCTGTTTTCGAATTAAAAATAACTTGAAAATATAAAACAATACAGACCATTATATTTTTTAATACCAAACACATTGCTTGGTTGAGTTGGGACAAGAAAGAAACCTACTTAGTTTGATAATCAAAACATTGTGAAAATTTTAAAATTTAAAAAAATCTCAAAACAACTGATTTTTTTTTTTTTTAATCAAAATGACGACCACTTTGTCTGACTTGTATCTGTTGTCATGCTTTCAAATAAAATGACTAAATATAAATGAAGACAATTTGTGCAGGTATATTTAATGTGAAATAATGGAAATTATCACATAAACGTTCAGTGTCTCTCAATGTGCGGAACAGAGCTTTCTCAGGCTCTAAAATATCCACAAAAAAAGTAAAGTGACATGTAAAATATCTACTGATTTTCTATTGAACTTCTTAAATTGGCATTTATGGGATAGACAGAATCAAATATTCATCACCTGCATTTCAAATTTATGAAACTCAGCTTGACATAAATAAAAGTTACTACGCTCACTTCATAAATTTGATATTGCAGTGCGACTCATTACAGATCATCTATGTAAAAACAAAAACTGTTATGTCATTGGCAGTGAAATATTACATTTGCGACCAAACATATAAATAGTGGTATTAAAGAAATATAACACTAGGATGTGTCCTATTGAAAAGAAGCTTAATTCAGCTAATATCACCTGCAAAAATAAATATTTATGCAAATATTTGCTATAAATAATATATTCAATGTTTTTATGTTTTATCAATGACAAAACAGTTAAATACATCTTCAATCCTTATTTTATAACTTCACCCAGTTACCCGATTTATCTATAACTTTATAATGATCAATTAAATAAATGCTAAATATATATATGTATATATAGAAAGATACAATACATGTGCATGATAGATTGACTGATTGACTAACTGATTGTCTCATTGATCACTTGATTGTTTTTAGGTTGAATTTGTTCAGAACCCAGATATATCAACACACCATCTATTCACATACACGTAGGTGTCAAACATAAAGTTAACACTCCAACAGTAGCACCTTTATTCAATAGCTATTGATATTTAGCACCATAATATCCCCGAACCAGTCAACCGGGCATTTATTCTAATTTTCTTTATTCCAGCTAAAATACAGAGTAGATAAATAGAGAAAGGTTTCTGGTATAGTAATAAAGGTGCATGTAATATCATTTATTAATCATACTGTGATAACTAACGGATAGGTACTCATCCAGGTATGTCTGTCTAATATCAATTGTTTATCATGTAATTTTGTCAAAGGTAACAACGGTGTGTCTATAAACATCGTTTTGTATGTCATACTGCCAAAACTAACAATCAATCAACTCAGCTTAATATTAATAGAATGATGCTTAAATGACATAATTTTCTTTCATAAATATCTATTGAATACATGTAGAATAATTGATTGATTGATTAGTGCTTTACGCTGTGCATAAGGGTATGTCAATTTATTGGAGAGTTCATTTTCCACCAGTGCTTAGTATTGCTACTCCTCAAACAAACTGCCCTTAGACAGAGGGCATGTAGAGGAAGAAAGAATAGCATGCAGACATCAATATCTGAATTAACGTCCTTCGTGTTAAAAGGTCTGAGGCATCCAAATAGAATGGTACCTGAATTCCCACCCATGTGAAGGACTAATTTCTCTCTGAACACATGACAGTGACACAGGGATAAACTTATATCCCTGTGCCGCCAGAATTACTCTTTGGTTTGTTGTTTGTTTGATTAGTGTTTAATGTCATACTCAACAGTATTTCACTAATATGATTACGGATTGTCCACTTCACACTGCACCTATCTTTATTACGGTGAAAAACTGTGTGGAAACCTCGTAAAAATCACTCCCGCGATTACCGGAGTCACAACATGTGACTCATTCATATACCTGATGGTCGACAGGCGGACTCGATCCAGTGAACAGTAAATCGAAGCAGGTTCAGTTTAGGAAGTGCACTCGCTACCACTATGCCACAGCCGCGGGCCCCATTACTCTTTGGAAGGAACCATTGAAAAACTTCTGGCTTATAATTTGTCTGGATTATGAGGTGACTTGCAGGAGCTAATCTTTGGAATTTTACATGTAAATTAAAATTATACAAAAGCCATAGACACTTAGAGCTATCAAGAAACATGTTTTTCAGAACATTAGATAATTTATCAGTTTTAACTATAGCCTGTGTGTGTTTGTTTGTTTGTTTGTTTGATTGGTGTTTAAAATCGTACTCAAGGGTATTTCACTTATATGACGACGGACAAAAATACAGAACATCTCAAACAAATCTGCTTCCTGTTACCATTTAGCTCTGAGAACACCAGGGAAACAGAAAGTAACCTCTTTTCTCGCCTCTTACGATCGACCGAGGAAGCCGAGGGAATATTCTGCAGGGCCAAAGCCCACCCGCTCCCTCACGGGGCAAACTATAGCCTGTGAGACTAATCTTTGGAAATATACATGTCTATGCAGTGTGCCACTGGAGAAGTTTACCCCAAACAAATCTAGATTAAATACTTTCCAGAAACTTGTTTCAGACATATATTCTTTAAAACATGGACATTAGTCAGCATCCCTGTTTGTTTGTTTGCTTGATTGGGGATGAACGTTGTACTTGAAGTTATTTTACCTATGGGTGAAAGGGACAACTCTCAGTAACACAAAGACAAGATAGGACAAACACATGACAATCACGGGACGCAATATGACAACATCACAAACGGACCAGCTTTGTGGTACCCTTTAGGTCCAAAGCACCAGGGCAACAGGAAGCTCCTTCCCAGCCCACCACTTAGCATCCCTACGCCTGTGAGAATAATCTTTGGATAATATAAACCTCAAATATACAGAACAGTATGCTTGGTGAGAGAGATGACAAATGTGGTTATGAAAATATACAGAAAATCTAATTAGTCATGAATACTTACAGGGAGAAGAACAATGCACATGAGAGAGATGTACACAGATTATCACATAAACCCTTGATCCCTTAAACCAAAGATCTCGATCCAGCAATACCTATATTTACATATTAAAGAAGACATAACTGACATTTGCCACCAAATTCCACCGGGTTTATTTCTAGCTCTATATAAGGCTTCGCAGAAGATCACTGTTTCTCTCCAGTGGCCATGGTTACAGGTAAATTGACATAAATATATATGTATTTATGGACCATTCTAGCCTCCATTAAACCAAGCACCCTTTTGCAGTGAGCGAAATCTGAATCTGTTTTTAGGTTTTCTAAAATTAATATTGTGATACCTTATGTCAAACTGTTTTCTACTCAGTGGTCAAAAACACCTCATGTGGTATAAACTAAACCATGACGTTGAACGTTTCCGGCTATTACAGACAATAAAAGTTGCACGCTGAAGAGTTGAATATTGAGGATTATTCTTCTGTCTGTTGTAGTTATCTTGTCTTCGCACATGTGAAATCGTTCAAGTAAGGCAACCTTTGATAGCAAATGTCTGATACACTCCTTTAAAATTACTCAATTAAAATCCACAATTATAAAGCCTCTGCTAGGAGATTGCACAATTTTCTGATGGTTCTTCTTCCTTATCTGTGGTCTCAATTGTTTCATCCCTTTCACTGACACCGGACTGATCATTTTCGGGTGTTGGTGATTTCCTGAATTCCTCCGGCATTGCACTGCTGTCTGTGGATGACGTGCTCGTAAGCTGTGGCCTCGTGGGAGCCTGCTCCACTATTCTGTTCAATGTTTCTATCTGGCTGCGCAGCTTATGGAAAAATGGTTTATAACCCATACTGAAAAAAAATAAAATAAAAAATCAGCATGATACTGTGAGAAAATGAGAGAAATCATCCTTAAAATAGCCGTGTCCACCCTGAATTGAACAATTTCCTCATTTGAACATTCTGTTTGAAGAAGCTGTAACATGTGGGAGATATGGACACTGTTAAATTGGACACTCAGTTACTTAAAAAGGGAGGTAAAAATGACAATTCTGGACACCATACTTTTGATTTCAGGTTAAGCCCCTGATCCCTATTGGCTGACAGACGAACTCAAACCTTTGAACTTACAGATTAGTGATTAGAAGACCAACGTTCGTGCTAATCACAGTGCCACAGCTATGGACAGGGAGATACAAAAGTCCCCACAAACTTTCTATATATCTGTTCAAAGATAAAATTTAAATTTAATGTAAGCTAAAAATTTAACTGCCATAAATGCAGCAAATTTACGAAAGCTGGCTATCACACTGACAATTAAGGTATAAGGGGAGCAGCTCTTCTAACATAATATTTGCACAGTTATCTCCCTTTTTTTATTTGTCAAAAGGGTTAACATTATAATTGGTTATAAATGGAGCTGTGTCGGTCGTCATTTCCAATATTTGATTTCTTAAGTGTTCAAAAGGAATAATAGACATCAGGCAAACCTTTCTAGGGGTCAATGAAAATGTTTTAAAAAGATGACTACTCCAAAGGAGGACGAAAAATTCATATTGACTCAATATTTCGGTTTATTATCAAACCATCATCAGGAGTAATTGTTTGGTTGTTTTGTTTGCTTGGTGTTTAACGTCGTACCCAAGGGTATTTCACTTATATGACAACAGACATTAATACAGAACATCACAAACAAGTCTGCTTTCCGTAACCCTTTAGCTCTGAGAACACCAGGACAACAGAAAGCAGCCTCTTTTCTCGCCTCTTACAATTGACCGAGGAAGCCGAGGGAGTATTCTGCAGGGCCATGGCCCACCCGCTCCCTCACGGGGCGGGTTAAGTTTATGAAGTGCACTGAACCATGGCCTCAGGCCACATGACCTGTGAGTTTACACTTCACAGTGGCAACATATTCAACACATTGTTCTACACATGCAATAGATGACATAACAGGGGCCAGTTACTTGAAAGACCATTGGTACTTAACACCGAGCAGCTAGCCCTAGAGCGGGCTCTTACAATGAGCACCCAATGTTGAGGTACGTATCAGAGAGATATCACCATAGATTGTCTTGTTTCTTTTATAGGGGCTTAATATCATACTGAAGGGTATTTCACTTATATAATGACTCATTGTACACTTCACACTGTTTCTTGCCTAATAATGGTGGAAAACCGATAGGAAACCTCGTAAAAAAAAAAAAGCACTCCATTTGCTGGAGACACATCGTGTGACTCCCTCATATACCTGATGATAGGCAGAAAGAATTGATCCCATGAACGTTACATTGAAATAGGATTAGTAAGCACACAAAAAGCTATAAAGCTATAGCTGCGGGCCTATCCCAATAGACATGAAAATTTGATGTCTTTTCTAAATGACATACAAACTGGAGTGTTATTTTCCCAAGTTAAAAAAATAGGTGTCATTTTAACTTGTGAAAACAATATATGTCATCGCATGGCTCAGGCGAGTAAATATCTGGGTGTGAGGACAACACATTGATTAGAAACTAAACAGTTAGGTTAAAAATTAACTACATCACATGTGTATTTAAAGGTGGTGTGTTCCAGTCCAAACCGAGATGAAATTATGAGAAGAAATCAAGGCTATATATGAGGAATTATGTCCATATGATAACATGAACACTTCGTTTTGAAAATACATAGACACTGAACAAAATAAGCATCCAGTGTAAATGATATATATATACTTCAAATTCTCTCTGAGGGCCTCAGGGAAGAACAGTTTTTGAAAAACTGACTGAGTTTATAAAT
>JARFOD010131998.1:0-13721 GCA_031763545.1 Mopalia muscosa
AGCATGATATACCCATGATTCCACATCCAATTCATGTCCTTTGAGGTTTCTCTATGTCTCGCTAGGGGGCGCTTTTTTAAACAATCAGTGCTAGTCTGCTCACATTGCTGTTGAGACTGGGTATTGGCTGGTTTCATACTTCTACTTGATAGACTTCTGGTAATAGCATATTCTGAAGAATTCAAATGCGTTGCTTAACAATAAATACCGCCGTCATGAAATTCGGCGGTTAAAATCGCACATATAATAAACAATGCCGGTGTTTTAGTGGGAAATATTAACATGACATATACGCGAATAGTCTTATTTCTTCATGCTGCCTTCGTACCTTCGCAATCGCTTTTCGTCACCCTACTATCGAACTATCGTTTCGTCATCCGGCCGTCGAACCAATGGGTTTCATCATCCTTTTCATCGTACCATTGCGTTTCGTTGTTCGTTTATCTTACCATCGGGGATCGTCACCATGGAAACATATGTCATCACGCAACGTCATCCTCATGTGTAACAAACTTCGTCGCGTCATCATATACTGCTGAACATTTCTTTCCCATTGAAATTATACATGGCAGAAAATAAGCCATTTACAGTAGTAATTCGTATACAATCATATTCAAAAAGGTCATCACCACTACTGTCTACAGTCACAGACTATACTGCTCTCAAATATATTTTAACTTAGCTCTTTTTAGTACAAATGGTATTAAGTTGTTCAAAATTTAGCTCTAGCAGCTTATGATAGAATTTTATACAAAAATTAAAACTATATTACTACGAAAATTAGTCAAACTGGTACTAGGATGTCAATTTATTTAAGCCGGGTCTTTATCTTATTTTCTTCTAGAGACCAGTTACCTAAATAGATCTTAATCTCGAGTTGTTATGGGTAACCTACAGACATCTCGAGAGACGTCAATGATCATCTTCATGGTATATAAAGCATCGTTAAATATGCATCAAACAAGATATTCGGTATGGGTTAAGAAAAAACAAACCTGCGAAATTGTATTTCAAAGAAGTATAAATGAACCAATGAATATCTCGGATAAACAAAATCGAGTTTCAAATTGTCTTATCCAGAGGAAATTTTGATTTTTGTTTTTTCTTGTATGCTATAATGGGACTTGAGAGAGGGGTGAAATATTTAAGGTAACAGACTTTTATATTACTATATATGAGGAGAGTAACAAACCGGGTGTTAGGATGGTCATGTGTAATACAACATGAATTTCTTAAGACCATATGGGGACTTAACGTGATTCTCAATTGATACCCAGTACATACAGCGTCTAAAGACCTGTTGGCCGAAGGTCGCATCCAGTGTCGGGGGAGAAGTTGATCTTGGTGATAAAAGGGGCAACATGATAGGCAAAAACAGTGCCACATATCCATTTGTCCCAACCATCTCTCAGGGTCAATATTATCCTATAGACGGATGGTCAGATTGGCCCGATCTGATAAATCGGCTGGTGGCGCCGAGCTCTGCAATGATCCAATATTAATTCCATCGAAATAAATCTGTGAGTATAATGTAATCACAGAATTAATCAACCATAATTAAAAACAATGAAGAAGATTATTTTTTAAAAAACTCAATCCACCATACCTCTACGATCAATCCTTAAGTCGGTGGCTCGTGAATCAATTTAAGTGGGAAGCAAAAGAAAAATTAAAGTTTCCGTATTTAATGGGATGTTCGTTAACTACCTCCGCTGGATACCGCTGAGCTAGGAGGTCTCGCCATTGCTGGTACTCATTGACCAAGGCTTTTCTTTGATCCCCGGATTAACATAAGTCCGTTAGTTTTTCCGCAGAGATTCGATGATTTGAGGAGTGGTTAGGAGAACAATTCCTAAATATGCGCCGATGGATAGGGTGGCAGCTGCAGCAGTTCGGTTGCAGTGTGTTGCCTCCCTTCGTTTGCATTTAGTTTCTTCAATCTTCTCTGCTGAAGTCAAGGCTATTCCACTGGCTCCAATCCAAAGCTATCGATAGCTTAACGGGCAAGCCAAATCTAAAATATATCATAAAGATCATAAGCCCAAAATTTCTTAACTTTTAATCTTTGGCAAGGGGAATGGGGCCTAGACGTTCAGATTAAACTTTACGACGCACATTCTGCCATTGGACAAATTTTTTTCTCACGCACAAGGAATACTTCGAAAGGAATGGGCGGTTCTAACGTGATGTCATCGCACACAAAATAATTCCCTTTTATGAAATTAATATTAAACCAAAGTGAGAAATTTGTGACTGCATGGACGACACCAATCACGACATCAAACACACATTGATTGATTAATTTATCGATTGTTTTTGTTTTTTTTTTTTGTTTTTCACGTATAATGTGAAGTGTTTCATAATGTTGGAAAGTTAATCCCCCTCCAATGCTGAGTAAAGGAAGCATCGCTAACATACATTTATCGACGACATGGGACAACCACAAAGAATATATTCAGCCACTCCGTATGAAGTGCAGAATCAGTCTTAAATATGAAAACTGCTCATATCTTTTCCCAATCTATTTTGCTGCTGAGCAACCTAATCGATTTAGCGCTTGAGAATTCCTCATCTGGCCGATGTCTTCGAGCAGCTCTTCAAAACTATGTATGTCCCCACGTACTGTTGTTGAATTTGTGTAAATCAGATAAATTTTCAGATAACTCCGGGTGGTTTCTAGTATTTATATCCAAACACTGGCAATTATACACACACTAAGCAGATATTATTTATATTTTGACTGTAGAGAATAAACTGCTATTTGACTCCAGCGGGACTCGGGTTATCTGGTCGGCAGGGCCGGCGTCGAAATCAACTGAGCCAGGAAGGCTCAAGGTAGAACAACCACTATTTGTTTATCCACGTAGCAACGATTATTTAAGTATACACAAACTTATGTTACAGGCCGCTGACAAAAGAATGGATGTTTGCCGCGGAGGGTCATAAAAGGGCGCACTTTATTTGGAGCATTTCAGATTGCAAGTATTTATGTGGTATCTAAGGCCGCGGTTACGTAACTGTTCAGAACTTTTTCGGGAATCAATCACAGTTTTAAAGAAGATTTAGACAAGAAATAGGTGTTGGAGGATTTTTATTGCATATTTGAAAGTGCGCGTTCCCCTGGCCATTCGCGAAAAGATCCCTTGTTTTGCCATCACATCGGGTTGTGGCAAAATAATGTATAAACAACCCCTGCTTAGTGAGCGTTATTGGCAATGCGAAATCTGTAAAATAAATCTGCGTCCAAAAAAGAATGTTTGATTCTATGTTTAGAGAATACCACGGGTTTCGCAAGAAATCTTTTAAAGTATACGTGTATCAAATGCGATAGAGTGTCGCTGGTAAGGCGAAGACGTGCCATGAAGTGACGTATTGCTGGGGTGTGGACTTCGCTTGAGTGTCAATGTCGATTCAACTGGACACGTATTCACAAATCCTTTAAACATGAATTTACTTTAGGAGGAAAGAGCGATTTATACATTTTGTTTCTTTAAAGTTGGGTAAACTTAAAGAATGAAGTAAATTACAGCCAGTTAACCAAAAATTATTTGAGTCCCATGGCCAAAGGGCTCAGCGCACGCACTCACTACACAATTAATTCAAAAATCGTTTCGGGAGCTATTGAAAGGTTATGTCGTTGCTTCACTAAGTGAACATTCAACAGTTCGACAGTAAGTCATGAGATGGAATACAACAACTGTTCTGTGTTTTGAGCATTTGATGTTTACTAAAATGGTTTCACCACAGATTTAACAAATAACATAATAATATTATAATAATCAAAATGTGGCAAACCAATTGTTTAATAATCTGTTAAGAGGGTTGTGTTGCGAACGCATCCATGGATAGAGATTCGTTTATATAAAGTAATAGATGAAGAGGGAAACAAGACGAAAAGAGACTCTTTCAAGTGTTCCAAAGCTTCAGATTTGCTAAATTTAAGCTATTAAATAAAACACGTACTTTAATTGGTTGATTTGAATTATCAATAGTCAATGTCATTATATTATAGAGGGCTTTTAATAATATTTTTTGCGAAACGATGTTGTATTGTGTATAAAGATTGAATTTTAAAAAAACGAACTGCAATTCCTTGTTTTTTGACACCGGGTAAGGACATATATATTTTAACATTATTTGTATCATTCCCTGGTGCTTTTATCTAGTGCTTGTAACTTATTCAGTGTAATAAGACTAGGCCAATGGCGCGATGAGAGGAGTATTTCAGATAAAAAACAAACATATGTAATTAGGTCATAACAAAGACATCCTGAATTATAATGCATGGTGTCTATAGGCGAAGCAAAAAGTATACCTTAGAAGCTTTTCGCCAATTCTAGCTCTAGGTTTGTTAGGCGAAAGATCACAATGAAACAAAATGGATAAAAAAAATTAAACTAAAATTTCTTCCGGAATATTTAAACAAGTCTGTGGCTGCGAAGTCAAACTCGAATAAACTCTCCGGGTTTAAATAAGGTATGTATCTTTGAATAATCTTTTTTGCCATTCTCAACGTTAAATTGTTGTGGACTGCTGCAAAATGAACAATATGACGGTACGCAATAATCATTAGACGAAAATCAAAAGTTTTGCATAGCGTTTGACATCAAAGAGCTTTGACGATATGAAGCGTCTTCCAACCAACGGGGCTCGGTACCATATAGAAACCGTATATGTATATAGAAAAGGGCGGATACCCTGAGGTCGAACCAGCTTGTACCGTAGTGAAACTTAACCTATTCAAGTCAACTTATCACATAAAACAAATGAATACCACCTGTCTGTGTGAGACAAATAGTTCATCTTCAAATGCTAACCCCAAATTGCGATGTTAGTTATCAATAATTCTCCAAGTTTTCTTGCAAACACAAAACTTATCCTGATTACTTTAATTCAGCCTACACGAGGGATGTATGGGGTTATCTGGGATTGGATAATGTCGATGGCCCACTTCACATTTCCCTTTAGTGTTTGAACGTGACACCTTGACACGTTTGATCTGACCCGAAGAAATCGTAAACATATGCTATGTGAGTCACTGTGTATGACTCATCCTCACTAGTACGAAGTCCGGCTTATTTTTCCTTTTTCTTTTGTGTCCTGCATACACAGCTATAAACTCCTTAGAGAATTTTAAAATAGACATTTCCAACGGGAAATCTATGTTTAAGGCCTACTGAAACTACTAATTCCTTAACCCTAACAACACAATATGGTAAGAATGGACCATTTGGACATGTTTAGTGATTAAAAGTTTCAGACTTTCCTTGTAGACCCTTAACGTTCAAGATAACGTTTCTTGCTTGCCATCTTGGTTTGTTTCCCTCATTCATTATTTCCATATTTATCCATTCATTTATATATTCATTTTTAAATAATTGTTTTACTGGATATAATTCTTTTATTTTATATACGATAAGGAGGAATGAATATAAATAGGAAAGTGTGGTATTTAAATTGATATGACGGTGTCGTTCGAGAATACCTCGATCTACGAGCATAAACTGAAAGATATTGCAAGAGCACCCTCCAGAAGTTTTTAGGAACTAGATCAGAAATAAGGAAAGCCCGCATGCTCCCGGAGATTTGCCATGATAATGAAAACTATAACCGTAAAAATAGACAAATTTACCTCTTCAGTACCTGAATAAAGTATATACCAGGGTTGAGTTTAACTCGAGATAGGCTCCGGAAAACAAATAGGGTAAACCTTAACCTTTGTTTCAGACAATTGCAATATACAAAGTATAGTACTGCCAGTAGATATTTCTGTAGCTTCTCGTTAACAACGCGAGATTATTATGTATTTAAAAAACTTGTCTTTGGGAGTTAATTTAGAACTTCTAGCGTCGCGCTGTAAATGTAGATGTGTTTTGACAGGGAAAATGAAGGAAGAGGGCTTCTAAAAAACCTACACCATTATCTTCTTCATCAACATATTAATTCAATAAATCTTATAGCAACTCAAAGCTTACACCTTCATCGTCCTCAATGAAAGATCTATACAACGGTATTAGGTCTTCAAATAGCCCTCTTTACAGCTCAAATTAAATCTGTCCATGTTGAATATTTAATAACTGTCTGTTATCAACAGTTTTATCTCCAAGAGCTCAAACATAATGGCAGTCTGTAATACAGTACTTTATAGTTATGTTTATACTAAATGATTATGTATTTATTTAATCATATACTGATTAAAGTATATACCAGATACTGTTGATATATTGTACGATACTGTGGAAAAATAAAATAAAAACTTAGCCGGCCTCTCCATTTTTTTTTTTTTAATTTTATTTGACGATGTCCCTTCCATGGTTCAGTAGTATTGTCTGGTTCTGAAGAAAAGGTTTATTATTATATTATCATGCTACACCTCAATCCCGCACACTTCCAATTGGTGGCGCTCATGTCTATCTTCGACCGGAAGTTGACGGACCATATAAATCAGACATTTGTATCGTTGCTGTTATACTGTTTCCAAGAAAACTTGGCATGGTATGAAAATCATCACACAGTTATCGCGAAACGACATTTTATAGCTACCAAGTATCGTGTAGCTTTCAACGCATACTCCAACTTTGGGTTCATTTTTTTAAAACCGTCGTCGTCTTACCTCCATTACTTGCATATAGACGTCTCGGTCATAAACCATGGCGATTTTGAATGTAGTGATATTCAGGTTAGATATTTTGTTGTTGCAAAATGCGCCATCACAATCTCCCCAGGAAGTCAAGCGAGGGAGCCCTACCCTCTGCTACATTTATGTAAAACCCAACTGCTTAATAATGTATAAGTGTGTGATGTGCCTCATATTAAAATTCCCAGTTATACAGTTATACCACCGCAAAATCCACGACAATCTCCGAATATCACTACAAAACACGGTACTATTTCACGACCAAGCCGACAATACACTATAGCATGGAGGTGACCCAGCGGCAGTTTTAATCACATGGCCACAACATTCCAAATTAAAATAATTAAAACTAAGGCTATTAATGGAAGCTATACGACAATCAAAACTCTTTATCTCCACCGGGATACCACCTTCGACCTCTGTACAAATACATTTTTTTTTTATACAGGAAGAAAACGTATTTATCATTCATGCACCGAGCACTGGTTTTGTTTAGTTTTGAAGACGACAACTGCCACTTTTACAGCAAAAATTCAGCTGGTTTGAAGATGTAACCAGGTGGACCCAGCGTTAAATAGGATACGGCAAATACAGTGGATTTTATTATAAAATCTTTAATGAACGTGTTGACAAATTCAGATATGAAATAATCGACATAAGGACAAAGCAATAAATTACAAAGCCACGTCTATTACCTTTTTTTCATCAATTTTACAATTGTCAGCTGGTTATCAGATATGCAACTTGCATTTGTTTCTATTAGAGTGATCTCCCCTTAGTAGCATAATATGAATTACTGGTTCTGTTCTCAGGCCGTGCGAGTAGACCTAAGCCACTTAACAACGAACCATACGAGAGTATTGCCGTTGTACCAAATTTAAATTTTCAATATAAGGCATAATTAAAGACCATGCATCACTAGTATAAATCAGAGGCCGTGACAAGCGCTTGCAGATTTCGTGCAAGTTGTTCGATAGCAATATACTAATCGACCTTTAGTTAGTTTACGTGTAAAAGACTCAATAAGCTGTGTACAAAATACAGGTATAAAGAAAACACTACACAGTGGAAACAAAGATCAGAACTGTAGATCAAGGGTTAGCCGTGTTAGTCTGTTATAATAATAATAATAACACAAGGTGGCACCTTTAAGGCTAACTTTGTTTATTGGATACGAGCTTTGGGCGATATGTCCGGTGAAAATTGATAGAATATGTGTATCTTGCCCTTGTTATACATAAGGCATAGTTGTGTATTGAAAGTAGGATATACTATAACATATATTCTACAACCTTGTCATATTATAGTGTCACTCCACTGTTTAGTGTTAAATACAGATAAAAAATAGGCAACTGCATGCAACTCCTTAGTCTCGCTTGAACCAGACTCTTCTCGCGCTAACTTCGACAACGGATTGATAGTCTGGTAACACTGCACGTTAGTTTCTGCAAAAACGAAAAGGCTCGGTTATCGTACACTTGCTTTTCTGATAGGTTAATTTTTTTTTTAATATTTCAACCACTAAATCGAACCCAAATCCGTTGTATTTATTTATGAATAAATTATTTGATGTTTATTTCATGAAGTTAAAAAGTATTCAGTCCGTGCTTTTAGCATATGTCAACATGCAGCACGTGGTACAAAATATCAGAAAATGAATGCAGACAAAAGTAATATAGAGACAGGCTATTAGTGATGCACTGATGCTTTTATGTCTTTAGAAGATTTTGGAGCAGTGTTTGCTGTTTGCTTGGTCGTTTGCATCTTTGTAAGAGTCGGCATTGATTCGCGGTTGTTTACTATAATGATCTAGGTCACATGTGATTTAAAGAACGGACTGAATACTTTTCAACTTTAACGAATAAACCTCAAATTATTGTTTTTGTAAATAGAAACAAATGTTTTTGGTTAATAAATGTTTGCAGCTTTTTTTAAACCTATCATAAAAGCAACTGTACGATAACCGGGCCATATCTTTTTGCAGACGTTAACGTGTAGTGTTACCAGACCGTGTATAGCCGTGGTAGAATTCAACGCGAGAAGTGTCTGGTTCACGCGAGACTAGCAACTCCTAGATGTGAATATACGAAAACATGTCCTGTCAACATTTATTGTCCATCAAGTTTCCTCTTAAGTGTTCAAATAAAGTTCGAAAATCAATAACTATAATAGCTGCAAACAGTGACACCAGAATAGCAGTAGCAACAACACCGATGCTTCTTGCTGATGGGCGAGTTTCACCCATTTTTGTTGTTGTTTTTTTTTTATTCGATGCTGCGATCAGGTTCTCGGAAATATCCGCCACAAAATCTGTAACAGAAATTTATTCATGTCTAAAGTGAAACAATTCATAGAAGGCGCCAAATAGTGGCGGAATTAATGCGCGATGGCCTGGCATGGCGAACGAAAGATGTCTTCGTCTAGTATAGAAACTATCGTGAGAATACGATTGGATTAAACGATAAGCTCTTCTGTCAGCTTCGTCAAATAAGGCTTTAATATCAAAGATTCAACACACATGCTCGCAGGAATTTACCACCTGGGACATCATTCCTTCCCAAATAGCATTAGTTGTTATTGCTCATGATTTAAGTAAATACCCCCTATAGAAGCACTCTCAACAACCTCAAATTTAAGGAAAGGATAAAAGTTGATAAAATACAAAATTAAAACATTACTTTTAGTTAGTACGCATACGCGCATGCGCATTTTATATTATGAATCCCGGGCATCTCATCAGGGATAACGATGAAGAGGTAATTTCCTACAAAAATTGGAAATCGAAGCTTAATATTGTAGCTTTATTTTATCAGATTCTCGGTGAAGGAAGGAGGTTGGAAGATTTCTATGATAAGTTTTATGGGGAACATAATCCTTTTTTTTCAGAGCTGGCCCGAGACATAACATTTGAAGGACAACAGCGAGTCAGCAACTGTATAGCAAAGTAATGAGATAAGTTGCGTTTCGTCGTGGTTATATCAAATCATATCAACAAAGACATGTTTTTCAATTATATTCTCGCGAGAATCGGATCGCATTCAACCCAAAACACACAACTTGTATCGATACGACTGGTCGAATTGGGCGAGTCGATGGTGTCGTATGGTGTAAACGGTGAGTGGCAGGGGTTTGAATGAGTAGAATGACTAGTGATTACAGAATAAGTTCCAAACACTTAATCTGTACACTAGGGGTACAAGTTTGCATCGGACTTTAAAAATACGGATATCTACAAACCTGGACATCTCATTATCGCTGAACAGGATTTACTATCACAACATGATCCGGGACAATTCACATCCTTCACAGTTCTCGTCTCTGACAGACAGCACCGTGTCCTTGTTGTCCGCCCAACTCCACAAGTCACAGAACATGGGGACCACGGACCCCAATCACTCCAATTTGAGTTTTCTGCAATCAGTTCGAAACAGATAAGGGGATGTATAGGTAGCCATAGGCCTTGTCCCAAATAACCTTGTCACAAATACAAGGAACGACACCTTGGGTTTTAAATGGACACAATTGTGTTATATAAACTATAAGAAAGTATTGAATTTATAGTGAAAAAAATCCCAAACTTAATTACTTGGTATTTCAAATTCAGTAAGGCTATTCACATAGAGTTTAGTTGTATATCAATTATTACCTGGACAGTTTTGTGAAGAACAGTCCCTTTCCTCTGTAGAGTTCCCGAAACAGTACAATCCGCCGAACTCTGGATTAAAATTGGTACAATTTCTTCCACGCGTGCGTACTCCATCTCCACAAGAAACAGAGCATGCGCCCCAACCACTCCATTCACTCCAGCTTACTTCTGCTGAAATAAGAGGAGAGCAGCCAATCAGAAAGTCTTTTGAAGTGGAAATAATTTTACCATTGAGTTAAACATAGCTGTGATTGCTCCGGGTAGATTGCCTGTTACTCTCTAAATTTCTAAACTTTTACGATATCAGTTATTATATGTCCCATATGGTTTTCACAGTCGCCAATTAAATGTGGATAGTATATAAGCTCCAACCTAATTGACTCGGGTATGCAAATGTAAAGGGTCGCAATTAAAAATTAGCATTCGGGCGATATACTTCCATCTTATAGGAATATGGATGTTTGTGGATAAGGTCGGAAAGGACACTACTTGTACGACTATATTCACTGTCGCGTTGTCTTAGGGAAACGATTAAAAAAGTAGCTTGCATGAATTTTTTTGAATTTTTTGTTATATCAACAAATCTCTTTACTTAATTTTACACTTCTCATACAAATCATGATATCTATTCTCAAATATGCAGTATTTCCATATTATGCTCTATCCTATTTGCTGAACTATACTCATAGGGACCTAAAGGGGATACTTGTTTTTTAAAAATATTTTATTTATTTTGTATTCTTTTTTATCAATTTTTTTTGACTGGTTGTTTTTTCTTTATTTTTGTACCCTGGCTAAAACTGGGTTTTCTTTCATTCTTTAAAAAAAAAAAAAAAAATTTCAATGAAACAAATAGTGCATGTTTCAGAATGGGAAATTATTTGTTATCATGCAGTAAGAGACATTTGATGTTCAGCTAGCACAAGGCGCGTGATGTTCCATTTTCAAACATGCGCTTTTTGGTTTGTTATACAGGTGTTTTATTTCCAGTGTTTTTAACAGTCTATTTCACTAATTCGTTACTGAATAAATTGACAATGTAACTCTATATGAAACGAAGACGGCCGCTGTTTTAAAGGAGAAGATTTTCTCATGACAGAGTAGATGTCTGCTTACTGGATAACGCTTTTCACCTGATAAGTGTATGACTTGCACAAAAATCGTAAAGCCAGCGTATGCAAATTGTCCACACATTAATAAAGCAAGCGTACGAATATGATGTTAGATTATGCCGATTTAGTAAAAGGATACATTATGTTCTGTACCGAAAACCGATGGAAATTTAGCATTTTTTACACATTGAGGAAAATGTCATCAGACATTTAAAAAAGAAAAATATACATCTAATTATGGCGACGTTTCTTGGGTGCCAGAGATGATTAAGCGCAATAAATTTGAGCAGTTAATTCCGAGTGAGATGCCGACAACCAGTTAGATATGCTTTGGTCCTCAGAACATATGCAGCATCGCGGCACGGTTGCTCTCACCAAGCCCCCACTTTGATATATTTTTATAAATCAAAAGAAAAGTTTACCTCCGTTCTCAAGGTATCAAATCTGCGACATACTATGTATGCACGACCAAACGCAAAGTTAATTTTCCACTCATAACACAATGGTAAACGAAATATTTTACTATCGAGGTAATCACAGTAACGTAACATTGTAACTAGCTGTTGACTGAACAGTATACATACAAATTCCCAGCCGAACCTTTCTGCTCAGTACTGTAGCAGACATTTCCTATCTGTAAAATAGTCTTTCAGTATTTAGCGGATCTTTTCTGTCAGTTTAGTAACGGACCTTTCCATTCAGTAATATAGCGGACCCTTCCATTCAATACCATAGCAGACCATTCCTTATAGTATTTTGTGATCCTTTCCGCTCGGTATCGGGCGGACCTTTGTGTTCAGTACTTTAGTGTACCTTTCTTTTCAGTACTGTAGCGGACATTTCCGTTCAGTACTGTAGCGGACCTTTCCTTTCTGTACTTTAGTGTACCTTTCCTTTCAGTAATTAGCGGACCAGTTTCAGTACAGTAGCAAACATTTCCTTTCTGTACTGTAGCAGACCTTTCCTTTCAGTTTTAGCAGATCTTTCCTGTCAGTTGAGTACTGGACATTTCCGTTAAATACCATAGCGACCCATTCGGTTAAGTATTTTTGTTATCCTTTACGCTCGGTACTGTGGCGGACCTTTGTGTTCAGTACTTTAGCGTACCCAACGTTTTGTGCTTTAGTTATCTAGCGGACCTTTCCGTTCAGCACTGTAGTGGACCTTTCGTTCTTGTGCTGTAGCGCACCTTTCCTTTCAGTAGTTGTGCAGTCCTTTTCGCCTAGAACTGTAGCGGAACTTTTATTTCAGAACTGTAGCGGACCTTTGCGTTCAGTATTTTAGCGTACCTTGCCTTTCAGTTATGTAACGGACCTATCCCTTCAGTTCTGTAGCGGACCTTTCCGTTCAGTACTATAGCGGCATTTTCCTTCCAGTGCTATAGCGGATCTTTCCTTTCAGTACTGTGGCGGAACAGTTTCCTTTCAGTACTATACCAGAACTTTCCTTTTAGTACTGTAGCTAAATTTTCCCTTAAGTACCAGGTTGTCAATGCATGCCTGCTTGCAAATACTTACACTTATCAGTAATGACACTTATACCTTGGCATTTTGTGTTGAAGTTTCCTGAACTTGTTGGATTTTCTGATGGTTCCCCTACAATCTTTTCCGCCAAATTGAGAATAGGGACGGTTACATTCACGAGTTTTGTTTTAACTGGACTGACCACAAGACGATGAGCTTTGTGTCCACTCCTTCAACTCACCCCAGATTCCGTCAAGTATCAACGATATTAAACTATTATTTAAATAATCTTTTCATAAGAATAAATGAATTCAACTCATTCTATAGTACAAATACATTCCTCTTTTTAAATTTGGTCGGTAGGTCGTCAGCCTACAAGTGTCTTATTAATGAACAATTTGGCCAAATTATACATTAGACACACTTAGTAACAGTCCTGTCACGCTTCCAATTGGAAACCACATAAAAACTATTTATGGCGGATATGTTTTGCTATATGTTTTATTTATATATTCCTAGGCTATAGCATATATAAAGATTGCAAAACTAAATAGATCAAAACAGAAAGTATAATAATAAACAGAATAGAATTACAGCCAAGTTATAATATTTTAATATTGATTTATTCAAGTGTTGCACCGTACATTTAACTTGGAGTACTAACGTTTAATTAAGGATGGCCTTCAGTGGAAATCGAGGAATACTACGATTAGCAGGTTTGTTACCGTGTATATTTTTTGTCTATGTTTTAGTTGCATTCTTAATTTGACTAAGCTTTTACAACTGTTTTAAAGTATACGTGTATCAAATGCGATAGAGTGTCGCTGGTAAGGCGAAGACGTGCCATGAAGTGACGTATTGCT
>JARFOD010132009.1:0-13721 GCA_031763545.1 Mopalia muscosa
ACTCCGCCTTCCCAAGTTGTACCTTTGTGCCAAGTTTGAGATTGCTGCGTAAAAAAGTGCGGAAGGAATAGCCCGGATAAGATCTGAGTGGACGGACGGACGGACGGACGGACAGACGGACGGACGGACGGACGGACAGACGGACGGACGGGCGGACACTCAAGGCGCAAACCTATAGTCCCTCCACCTCCCGGTGGGGGACTAATATTTGCCATTCAATGTGACATGTCACTACTGACCTGTACAATATCATCAGTAGAGGTCAGTGAGAATGTGTGTCCAGCTAATTGATAAGCCTCCTGTTCTATAGCTGAAAGCTTAGCCTGCATTACACTCATCTGACTCTCACATTCAACATCACTGAAACCTGAGAACACAAAAACAAACCGTAAATTATCCTTGGGGAATTTTTTTATGAAAAACACAAGTAATTTGATGTTCAAAAACAGGACGAGGTTTTTAGGTCAAAAGGAGTAAGTTTTTACACTACCAGCACAACACAAACTGAAACAACCAAATTACTGAGCCTTATTAGAAAAACGTTAAATTAGCCTAAAATATTTTCCATGAAACCAATTTGCTTAGCTTTTGTTTTTTTTAACTAAATCTACTCCATTACAAAATCGCTGACAGTGATATGAGCAACCACCATAATACGGGTAGAATTATTAAACTAAGATTAAAAAGATGACCTTAACCTAGTTTGTTTTTAATTTATTTACTTGGCTTTTTACACAATAGTTAGATGATTTTATTATATGGCACTAGTTCTTATAGTAAGATAACAGGTCAAATTTTAAAAAAAGTATATTTAATAATTTTGAGTGTAAAATAAATTTCTATCCCCATAGATACGTCAATATTCATCAACATATCCTGCCCTCAATAATCAAAGAGTGTAAAATAACAATTTAGAACCCTAAGAAATATGTTTGCGTTATCATTCGTTTCTTTATTTATCATTAATTATTTCCATAATTACAACTCCCCCTTGCGATTGTTGGAGCCACATCATGTAACTCACTCATATACCTGATGGTCGACAGATGGACTCAATCCTGTGAAGGGTAAATCGAAGTAGGATTAGTAAGCACACATGCTGCAACCTAGCCACAGCCGTGGGCCGCCCCTGCTCTGAGAGCACAAAAAGCTCTCTCACAAGTGTCGCGTATGTCACACAAAATTCATGCATACCAAACTTAAAATTTTGCACTCCATTCAAGAGTGAAACGGAAAAATTTCATAACATCATACATGTACATACCAAATCCATTAAGTTCCATCCTAGCTAAAGTTACAACGCATGGCATTTCTACTGTTTGGAAAGCCTGAAATAGGTTGTGTGTTTTGAGTCCCTCTAACAACTGATCCATGAGATGCAGGGTGAGAACAGATTCAGTGGCAGCCCTGAATCGCCCCGAGCCTGGGTTACGTGGGGACAGACCCAGGCTACTAACTCCTATACCACCGCCTAGGCCTGCAAACAAAAATAATTATTAATCTTTAATTGAAAGATTGAATAGATGTATAATGCTTTGCTCAAGGTTATTCCACTGAAAAGACTGTAACAAACTCTGGTTCACTCTTTATAAAATCTACTAATAAGACGTTAATTTTGTGAATTAACACAACATTTCTGGTTTTTCACTCATTTGATATCATGCATGCCTAAAGGTGGAAATCTTTCCCTTTAACATCAGATACTGTAACTAGATAAATAGCTTACAATTTTCCCCCTGCTTTAGTTTCACAATGCCTTTCAACAAATATTGCCAAGTATGATACAAGCAGGGGCTTAACCAGAAATCAAAAGTATGGTGTATGAAATGGTCATTTGGGTTTCCAATTTTTAGGGTTTCCCTGTTTCCTGTGTCTTAAAAGTTTCACGAAACAGGGTGTCCAAATGAGGCATTTGTTCAGTTCAAGGTGTCCATTTGGACAGGTGGACACCCCTCTGTCTAAGCCCTTGGATACAAGGCAGATACAGAATACAAAACATTCCCAAGACAATATACTATTGTTAGTTTGGATGAGGTTTTAGGTTATTTCATTCTTATGAAAGCATGCCTAAATCTGTTAAAATCTGACTTAAAAAAATCAGTTTCTCAAACCTTCCAAAAGATGGGCCTCAGAGGGTAGTAGATTATGGACCAGTCTGTGGAGGGGCCTCTCTTTGGCACCGGGGTTCAGTACCCAGCATGCAACTTTAGGGTCCTGGACCTCGGCAAGATTGGTCACTCCAAGACCTTGGGCTAAAGCCTTGAACTGTTCTTTAATGTCAAAGGTCACCAGGCATGGGCTAGAGTCTTTCCTGGAAGGACAACAGTCCAGCACAGATCTTACGCTATTCAAACGATCACTCAATGGTAAACTTTCATCCAAAGGAGGAGGGCCAAAGCTATCATCTATACCAACTGTAACAAAAAAGTGACTATATAGGAAATCTAGTAAGATTAAGAGATTGATTAACTGATTTATTGATATTTATTGACCTTCTAAAGGGTATTTCAAATTTGATTTAATCATATAAATTACCAACCATAAAAAAGGCAAACAGCCAGCATTTATTGATGGGGAGTTTGATTGAAACAGCATAACAAATGTAAGGTGTGTACACATATAGGCCCTGGAAGTTATGAGGTCCTACATCACCTGAGATGCATTCTGAGTGGTTTTCAGATGATAAATATACTGGAAACTGTCAAATCAAACTTAAAAATATATCAATTAATTTGATTAGTAAATCTAAAGTTATTGCATGCAGCAAAATAATAATACTAAGCAGTAAAATCTAGACTTTATTCTCACAAAATAGGACAGCTCTGGTCGATCTCTGGACTGGCATACTTGTACATGATTGATTGATAAACGGGAGTTTTACACTGTGCTTTATGGGGATTTCACCTATATAATGCCAGTGTATTCCAACATTAATCGACACCAGCACAAACATAAAATGTGTTTGTTTGTTTGATTGGAGTTTTAACGTCCTACTCAAAATGTGACATGGCTACAGGCTCAGGCAAATAGGAAGCTCTCTCCCAAATACCCTCAAATATTTATTTAATATTAATAATAATAATAATGCTGTGGAGAAAAAAATTGGTGCTGGCATGAAAGTCAAACATACACTAAAATGATAAAAGTAGTTCTAACATGACAATAAAAGCTCTTTGGAAGCCAGTTATGACAAATTTACTGTCCACAGTATTTTAAGACGGACCTCACCTAAATTTTGTTTCACTCCTTAAACTTACTACAAGATCAACATGACATGACATGTTTAGTCCAATATGAACTTACCTTGATCAGTATTATCAGACAGACTAATAAAGTATGTATCTCGGTTTTCCCAACAAACTGCCAAGCCCACTATAACTAGGTTACTGCCTGGTAAATCCACCCCATTCACAGTATGGCCAACTTGAGGAGCTCCACTCTGAGCTGTTTACATAAAGAAAAGATCATAGAATAGGAAAGCATTTTTTTCTTCTTTTTTTTTCTCTCCCTTTTTTGTTTTTGTTGAAGGACAGCAAGGCATTACAATGTTTTTCAACTTTCAAATGTGAGAGTTTCAATAATTTCCAGTACTGGTAGATATGTGATAGGACTGAAGCTTATACTGATAATGTTTAAGGGGATCCGAATGTGGTTTCCATGAATTATAATTGGTATGGTCTTTGCCCCCCAAAAATGGAAATTTCTAAGACTTAAAGAAACATGCATATCATGCTAGATGGTCAATATTTTTACTAGGCCAGGGTGTGACCCTTTAGTTACTTAATTTGTGTACTGTAGGATGTTTATCCCATTATAAAGAAATCTGAATTGTTTTAAAAGAGACTACATGGGTTCAGCTACAAAATCAGTGCACTGGTGAGACCGAGGTTATTCAAAACAGCCTCATGCACCCATCAACTTTACATTTCAAAAAGTACTGAAATTCAGGAGAATTTCCAGGAAAAAGAACTAGTAATTTCCAAGAAAAGTTCATGTATCAAATTAAGACTGGACAATTATCAAAAAAATTTCAATCGTTTTAGTGGACAACATAAATGACACTTGCCAGGTTTTGACAAAACCCCAAATGAATCACAAAGTGTCTTTTTTGTATCTATAGTGAGTATAGTCATTAGAGGTATTAAATATTTGAACAAAGCCATTTTATATAAATGGCTAAAAAAATTATTGTAAAGTAGTTTCAAGAACTCATGAAGTTCATATCAGAATCCAGTACTGAATTTTTATTCCAGGAATTTCATCAACTGTTTGTCCATGGAACCATTCATGTGATTGTACATGTGTTAACTGAAATAAGAGACCACAAATATTATAAAGCTAATAGCAGTGAAGAATCTAGACAATGTTTCCAGGTTCCTAACCTAAATTGCGGGTGGTTGGAGGGAGCTTCATATTTCCCTGGTGCTCTTAGAGCTAAAGGGAAACTGGAAACTGTGGTGTCTGTACTGCGTCCTATTTTTGTCCTGTATTTGTCCCATCTTGTCTTGTTGCCAGGGGTGTGGAGGGTGGTTTCCTTCACCCATTGGGCTGGCATGTCTGGCAAGTAAAATACCCTTGAGTACAATGTTAAACCCCAATCAAATAAACCTTACCTAAATTCACCAGACCATAATCAGGGTACTGTAATACCATGATTTTAAACACAATAATTTATTGACATTAATTTGGGCCTTTAATATTTTCAGCGCCCATATCAGGGCTTGATTCATGACAAAAGTTTGGGCACCCACTATCCAAGCAAAAAATAGCCCAGGGAAGAGGGGCCACTAGTCTGATGAAAGTGATTATCATTGTGAATGGATCATTTTTTTCTAAAGTTATGAGCTTTTACAGTTAAATATGCATATGTTTTATGGAAATCTGGTTATGGAGACATATTTCACTTAAAAAATATGGAGGATGGTAAAGGGTTTGGGCACCCGAACCGGTGGGGCCTGAAACCCTTTAAATAAGTTGAAAATAGGGCTGCATCAATCTATGCATATGTTTTCCAGAACATTATTGAACACAGACACTCTAATGCTTTATAGAAGAATGATATAAAAGAACTGGGCACATGAGAATTGCCTACTATTAATACGCCACACTCATAATAATCATACTTAATCAGTGAACTAACCTTTGCGATACTTGCCACCAATGCCAGCACCCGGTATCACAGGGGCAGGTGGTTTTTCTTCGCACGCCACACACAGTGAAAACCGACTCTGACTTTTCCACTCCTGAAGAAATGTCTTAAACAGCTCCTTGTCAGCACACACATCAATTAAAGTGAAAACACCCTGAGTGTTGCTGATAACCGGTGACTGACTACACGTCATTCGTAATGACCACAACTCGTCATCATTATCATCAACATTATCATCATTTACACAGTCTAACACTGGTTCATCTAAGCATTCATTATTTACATCATCATTGTTTTCTTTAACACCTTGAACTTTTTTGTGGGTATTCATGTCACATAAAACACTAGGATTTAGGCTGGGGAACTGTTTGTTTTTGCCATTCAAAACGTTTTTTCTTTTCTCTTCACCTAGGTTTTCCTTTTGAACACATTTTTCTAAAAGTGCACTACCCAATTTTGAAACTTGTTTCTGGGATGTCTTTACATCAGATTTCTTCTGGCTCGGATGAATTCTGTTTGGTTGTGCCATAACGGTTTTTGTCTTGCTTTTAAGGGAGGAGTTATTCTCCATTTGTTTTGTCTGTACAAGTTTAGTGCTTGCATTAGGGTCTTGAAATTTGTCAGTTCTCACTAAAGCTGTGAGCTTTTTAACAACAGGTATTGTATCATGGGCTCCCCTCTTTTTTGAATGAAATGATCGACGAGGAGTTTTACTAAGCTGTATTCTGGGAGAGTTTATTTTGCTATTGTTCTCATCTGGGGGTGTTGGGGGGACACAATCACTGCCTGCACTAACATTCTGGGGTGATACAGTTGTATTTAGTGGTGAAGTTCTGCTCACTTTGCTTGCTGATGTTGGCCCAGGTGGTGTGGTTTCATTACTTCGTCTTTTGCGCCTAGATTTTCCAGGATCATCTTTTGAAAAAGTGCTTTGTTTATTGTGAACCACTTTACCTTTTTCTGTTGTAAATTCTGTTGAACTATGCATTACCGATTTTGGTTTTGTATCCAAATGTACGCTATTTGACGCTTTTTTAATGTTTTCCTGACCAATATTACCATTGTCACTAATGAATGCAGAATTGTCCAGATCTAAAACTTTTTCAAGCATAGACATTGTTAACGAATTACCCAATTCTGAACTCCCAGTTTCCAGCTTCTCAGGAACCATTTTATGGGCAGAATTTTTCTGACTTGGAGATGTTAAATCGCTAAAAGAGGAATCAAAATCCATGCCGTCCATATCATTCTGCATCTGTTGGAAAGTGTTGCTGATTTTAGGGCTTCTTTCGTTTACAGAGTTTTTTCCAGCAATACATCCATCCTGTCTTTGTGAATGAACAGTATTTTGCTCCACTCTGTCAGAATGTTCAGGGATGTTCAAATTACGATATGACTCAGATGCTGTCACTGTTCTTTCACCATAGCTAGTTCTGTTTTCGAAACAACTTGCAGGCATTAAGGAGTATGAAGTGTTATCCTGTGTACAAATAACTCCTAATTCTTCCTGTTTGTCAGGATTACCAAAAACAGAATCTTCGGTTTGTGAACATAAACTGTCAGTGGGAACATTGACAGCATTGTTTCCCTGTCCACAACTCAAACTTTCATCAAAGGAGACCTGTTCAGAGTATAACTGAGGGGAAGTTGCGTCCATCAAGCCCGGAACATTCCTTGAGCCACTCGTTGGTATTTTACCCATTTCAGCTTTAGGGTCAATTTGCTGAGTCGGAACATCAGAAATTTTTTTTAAAGATCTAGACTGACAATGGTCAAGTTCACAGTCATCCAGTTTGATTATTGAGGCTTGGTCAAACTTACTATTAATCAGCTCCACCTGAGCAGAATCTGAACAGTGTGCGTTTTCATTCTCTTTTAATTTTGGCCTTTTACTATTAATTTTTAAATCAGAATGGAACATATGACCCTTTTCTGTGTTTTTGACACTGTCATGTCCAAACGGTATCCTGAAAATGTTAATATTATTATCCTTACTTGTTTCTGGGGAGACATCACCATGTATCTTAGCATCGCTTTTTAACATTGGTTTAGATTTTTTAGATTTTTCAGACAAATCTTCGTTTATAATTTGAACCATTTGAGTATCAATGACAAAACTATCACTAAAGTCTTCCTGATTTGTAAAGAGTTCTGGTGAAGTAAGATTAGAAGGAGCCCTAATTTGCCTAAAATTTGGTGAAGAATCTTTTATCAAATCCGTACAGAGTTTCGGTGAATCTGTTGACCTGTCCTTGTTAGAGCTATCTTTAACTTTTGTGTCAGCAGATACATGAACATGCTCTGATGCCGCCATATTTGTTCTTAGCTCTGCTTTACAGACTTTTGCACAATGACCTTGACCATTGACCTTCTCTTGTTGAAAAGCTATTACATCAGCTCTGTTTGTTTCAATGGTTGTTGAAATAAGAACAATTTCACTATTATTGTCATTGCACAGTTGCACAGATATTTCAGTTCCGCTGCTTGTAGCAGTATTTTTTAATTTTTCAATCTCAATTTTATCAGTTTGTCCATTACAAACCGGCCTCCCAGACGAGCTGGTATGTACCTCAGCATCTACTTTAATCATACTTTTTTCAGATCTAATGTTTAGCTCAGAAAAGCTAGGCTTTGATTTATGAGGGATAGAGGTTGAGCCTAATTTCATATCGTCATAGCATATGTTATTTGCTTCAAGTTTTGCATTTTCGCTTACCTTAACAGATTTATTTGGTTCATTTGAATAAATATTTCTCTCGACATTATCAGATTTACTTACTGAAACTTTCTCACAAATATCACTCTGTATGTACAAATCTGCTTTATTAATTGTTGTCTCTGACCCTACTTCTTGCTCAACCACTTCCAAGCATGAATTAGATTTTAATTTAAACTGTTTAGAAACTGTATTTCCCTTTGACAAAGTACAATCAGATTTTGGATTTTGTTTTTGTACAACTCCTGCTGTTCGGCTTCCTGGTGGAGTTACAACAATAACGCTTTCTTTCTTTGACTTTGGACTTGTATACAAACTATTAGAATGTCTGGTGGCATGAACTGGGTTTTTTGAACTTGTCTTTACTGAAGAAGCAATATTTGTGCTCCATTGGATGCCGATTCCACCCAAATCTTCTTCCACAAGAGACTTGGCCTCACTGATGATAGCATGAGCCGCCTCCAGCTCCGTCACTCCTTTCTTACCAGTCAGCCAGATACAACGAGCATTCTGTCTCTGCTTTACCTCCCATTCACTCTCTCCATCTCGGCGCTTTTTACTGAAATGGACATCACAAATCTGAGTTATATGTTTGCTGGTTTGCACTTCGGCTGTCAGTACAAAAAACGTTTGATACTCATGTTTGTTTAATTGATTGGGGTTTCATGTCATACTCAAGGGTATTTCACTTATATGACAATATATTGTCCACTTCACACTTTTCATTGCATAATTATGGTTGAAAACTGGGAGGAAACTTCGTGAAAATTACCGTATACCTGATGGTCGACAGACAGACTCAATCCTGTGAACAGCACATCGAAGTAAGATTAGTATGCACACATGCTAACAACTAAGCCACAGCTACAGGCCTGTATATTCAAGAAAAAATTGTGGTTCTTCAAGCTTACCTTTGGAATGGGGCTGAATTTTGTAACAGATTTTCCAAGTGAACAGGGTCAGCATTAGCTAAAGCAGCCACTGTGTGGAATCCACCATTGAACATGATACGAGCTCGCTGACCATTAAGAACAGAGATTCTAACTAAATCACAGAGTTCTCGCTGAATTCCAAAAGTTAGACGGCTCTGAAATTGACCAAGGATCAGTTCCAAACTCAGCCAACCAAGACGACTACAAAACACTGTAACCATGCCTGCGTAACAATGATACAATAATGATAATTTAGTGTGTATTAATACCACGGTTATTCACTATAAAGTAGCACCTTACTCATATGAAGGGACATTGATGGTGAAGAAAAGCACCTTCAATATCACTGGCAACACATTATGTCCAAATAGGACACAAAACAAAGACTCCCCGACAAGTGGGGTAAGTTTGCCTTGTGATTTGATTGATTGTTTTTTGGAATCGGGGGTGCTGTAGTTAAGGTTATTTCACTCACATGACATATGCCAGCCCAATGGATGATTGAAACCACTCGCTGCCACTAACAACAAATGACAAGACAAACATAGGACATTATAGGACATAAAAGGACTACATACACTAGGGCAACAGGCCTTGTGATCTATATCAATATATCAAAGCATTGGACAGCACTCCTTAAATCAAAAGGCCTGGGGACTGTTTCACAAAGCAACCCTAGCTTACGCAAAAACTTTATATATGCCATGGCAGCTATGTTCAACATAAGATGCAATCCCTTTGCGAAAAGGGCCACTGCTCCAAATACATCTACATGTAACTAGTGCAACAATATGCTCCTTCAAACTACCCGCTTAGTTTGACTTAAGATAAGAGTTGGTTAATGCTCGTTTCATAAACTAAATTGGGTTTTTAAAAAACTGTGCACATTCTTGAGGTCTTTTAACATGTAGACTACAAGATCTGTATAAGATCTCCACTGTTACCTGCGAAAGTAGCTGCTGACTGTTGTAATGATTGCAGCTGACCTCTGTTACAGTTGTATTTCCTACAGACATCACTTAATGACATTTCATTGACGAGATCATGAAGGACTAGACAGGTGTAGAATCTGCGATGCACTGCAGCCTGTTGAGCTTGTTTAGCAGTTCGCATTTGGACGTTGCCTCGTATACCTCGGGCAATATAGGACTCCTGGACTCCAACCAGCTCTGCAACTCGTTTCATTCCTGGAGTCAATTTCTCCCACATAGATAAAAAGTTGAACCAGTCTATGTTTGCTCCAAGGTCATAAGCATATATTGGGGTAACCTGTAATAAAATGTATACATAGTTAAGGAAAACAATTAATAGTATTCCAACAAATTACTTCTTCCAAAAGTATTCAGTTAACTTAATTTAGTACTATTATTATATTTGTATAAATATATTTTATTGAGCTCAGACCCTTCACCTAAGGTGATTTCACAATCCCAGTCCACTAGTTGAAGGAAACAATGATTCCACTTTCTAATGCGACTCAGAGCGCACCGGGCCAACAGGGAGCTCCCTCCCAACCATCTGCTTCATGTTCTTATAATGTGCTGTAAATTCTACTGACTTATTCCTGGGCATTATGTGGTAGTTTATTATACTATTACTGGAGGATGTATGGTATAACATTGGCTCAATATAAAATTTTGTTATCTTGGGAGTCAGATTATCATTAGAGTTTGAAGATCGACTCCAGTGTTTCAAGTTTCTTACCCAAATACAAAGGGAAAACAATATCAGATAGACACTAAAACACTTCATCAAATCAGAAGCTGTAATCCACAAAATGTCTTGAAATTAATAAAAATCGAGAGTGTTCTAAGCCAAATTCAGAATTATTTTAGCCATGCTGCAAATGGTCTCATACAACAAAAACAGTAAACAAATTTATATTAGACATCAAACACATCACTCAAATTAATCAGAATTCATTAATGTCCAAAATTTTCATTTGGTAGTTATTCTGATGAAAGTAAGTGTATATTATTGATTTCATTAATGTAGCTGTAACTACCATACAGAGGACAAAGGGGAACAACCGACATATGTTACATACACAGAAGAGTGTTCTCCCGTTTGTACAAAATCTTTTCAGTGGATCTTAAACCGTCTCACCTAGATGCAGAGTTCAGTATCTCTGATCTCTGATAGTCTATCTTACAAAGTTTGTTTGTTTTTTTGGTGTTTAACGTCGTACTCAAGGGTATTTCACTTATATGACGACGGACAGAAATACAGAACATCACAAACAAAACTTCTTCCCGTTACCCTTTAGCTCTGTGAACACCAGGGCAACAGAAAGCAACCTCTTTTCTCGCCTCTAACGATCGGCTGAGGAAGCCGAGGGAGTATTCTGCAGGGCCATGGCCCACCCGCTCCCTCATGGGGCATCTTACAAAGTAGCCTGTCCAATTAGTACTGTCCAATAATATTTGATATACTGAACTTTCTGAAATATTTTATTTGCCAAACCAGACTTGAAATTGCCTATTAGTTTTGTTGAAAATACGGAAATAGAGTTCCACTAACTGCCAACCCGACATTTTTCTCTCTTCCACTCTGACTGTAGACTTGAAACTTTAGCCACTCGTAAGGCATGTTTACCTAATAAAGGGTTACAGAGTTTATTCAATGGGGATAATCAAGTTGTGTTTAGCCAGCAAATCTACCTAATTGAAAGTGTATAAATTTACAGTGCCATGGCAGATTACCTTTAATAGTGTTATCCCTTATTTCTGGGAGCAACAGGAAGCTCCCTGTAACAACTTGTGATTTTCAGCTAATTACCTGGTATATAATATGTAATTCATTTTCCAGTACAAAACACTGTCTGGCTCTCTGCAGTTCGGCAAACACTAAGAGTCCTTCATCAGGTGAGAGAGCTGAAGCTAACACAGCTGATCCCAACTGTGTGGGGTAAAAACGGTCCTCTTTTACACCCTCTGTAATATAAACAAAGTGTATTTATGTAGTAAGGTGCTCTTTAAAGCCATTTCATATTATATAAGACCCACCTTGTACTATCAATTAAGTTTACAGCTTAGAAAGATGTTATTTGTGTATATTGCTTAAACACAATTGGGAGAAAAGGTGTGGTGGGCATTTAAGGGGCAGTATTGTTATAGTTACACTGTAACTTCATTTAAAAAGGTGAACTGTGACAGAGAAAGAAGTTTTGTGTTCAAAGAACACTTTACTAATCAATAAAACCTCCATTCTGCACTTAGCAAGGACCCAAGCATTACTGATACAGATTTATACACATATAATAAAATGACCGTTTCTAATATAACAACAAAGTTGGCTTGTTTGTTTGTTTGTTTGATGAAAGTCGTACTCAAAGATATTTCACTTATTCGATGACATGCCAGCCCAATGGTTAAAGGCAACCATCCTTGACATCACTGACAACACTGAAAGACAAGACGGGACAAAGTTTGCCAGAATATGAAAAACTCAAATATTTAAAAATCATTTATTTTATTCTACATTGTGGACAGGTTTAATTTCAACATTAAATAATTACCGTCATTTGTGATGCCCTGTAGACTGACAAACTCGTTAACCTGAAGGAACTGTAGACAGGCGAGTATGACATTGTCAGAACTCTGTTCCCCTTCCTTCTGTAGTGAGGCAGCTAACATTGTACAGGAAGCGTAGGCGGTCACTTCTGATGGGGAGCTGGCAACACCGCTTACCACAACCTAAAGAGAATGACAAACCACTTCATCTTATTAGTGAGTCAACGCTTTGTTTAATTAATTGGTGTTTTACAGTGAATTCAAAGCAATTTCACAAATATGACAGTCTTTTATTTGTTTCATTGGGGTTTTATGTCAGATTTATGGTTAGTCTACTTATGATGCAGAGCTAGCACAATGGTTGAAGGAAAAAAGCCTTGACACTGGTAACAAACAATGACAAAGGCAACAATCACAAGAAGCAATACAGTGACGCCCAAAACAGAATGGCTTCATAAAATTGTTGATGGACGGATAGAAAGACGGACAGACTCTATTACGCAGAGTAGCATGTCTAAGTCTCTAAAAAATAAATTTCTAAATAATAAAACATGTTAGTCAAGGTTCTAATTGTCTGAGCCTAGGGCCTAAATAAAGGAAAACATCTAAAACAAAAATTTCAAAATGGCATGAATGACATTCATTGCGTCAATGTTAAAACTTTTACCTCTAATATTGCCCTCTTCATACTTGAACTGAGTTGTTCCCCTTGGTGTTTAATCAGACAACTCCTCACAGGGGGCAGTGCTGATTTAACCAAAGTTACAGCCTTGTTTCTCTCATTCTGTTTACAAACTAGTACACTTTCACCTGTGATGAAAAAAATAAAACACCTTCTCCTATGATTAACAAAACTAGATAGAAAAATTAAATTGCACTCTGTTAGTTTCCAACACCATGCGTTTAGATCATCATGAGATCAAACAGAACTTATCTCTTTCAAACAAGAAAAGTTAAGCCATCTATATGGGCCAAGCTGTAAAAAATCCGGAATACGGGAATTTCATTGCAAAGAAATGTTGGGGGAAATGTGAGAATCAGAAAAAAAAGGCAAGTCAAAGGTCTTATTCAATGATTCATGGGTTACCCTAGAAAAGTTAGGAAAAAAATGGCTTGTATGGTAAATGATAAAATTCAGAGTTCACCAATCAAGCTACCTTATTTATTGAAGGACTCAGCTATTTGGGAATCAAATTATTTAAAAACACTTGTGTTGGCAAGGTGATAAATTCGCCAATGCCGACAGCAGCTAAAGAATATATTTGAATTTTTTTCCAGCCCTAGGGCTGAGATAACAACAACAGAAAACATGTATATTCATGTGTATCAAAAATACTAAAAATAGGGCACCACTCAAGGGGTGCAAGATACGCCTGCTGCAAGTTGTTGGTTTTGGCCAGGACAAGGTTTTT
>JARFOD010132020.1:0-13720 GCA_031763545.1 Mopalia muscosa
TATCCTTAAAAGTCCTGACGTGATCGCAGACACGTTTATTGACAGTGACATCAGGCTTGATTCTGTGTTTGTTTTTACAACAGTCCAATGAACTGTTTGCCACGCTTTTGAGACATTTTATTGCAAGGGTGAAAAGGAGTAAGTCTGACCTTATGCATTTTGACCCTGACGTTGTGGAGATGATCCATAACACATGAAGAGGTTAACTTTGTCGGAAATTCTATCTTCCTCCAGTGCTAAGAAAAAACATGAAGGATACGCTTCGGTCGTAAGCCAGAAATATTTTGCCATTCCAATGGTAGTCACAATCCAACGGTTGGTTTATACACTTGTTTACCACAGCGGTTGGTAATCGATACCATCTATATATACATATGTGTTGAAAACACATGAGCCGTTACATACATTGACTTGCTATCGGTTGCCAACAATATCGTACTCGTAACATGTTACGGAATCTTATATAACACATTTCATACATATATCAAGTTCCTTTCCGACATAAACATGGACTATGAATAAACATATACTCAATGTCTCGAGCGGTCGTTTGGTATGTTTGTTTGATTGGGGTTTAACGCCGTACTTAATCTTATTCAACTTACGTGATGGCGTACCAGTACAAAGGGTGAAGGAAACCACCATTGACGCCTTTGGCAACAAACAAAGACAACACATTAGAAATACTTGACGATCACAGGGAACAATACAAAGATATCAACACCTAGAATGGCTTCAAAGTTATCCCTTAGCTCCAAGGGCACCACGGTAACAGGGGCCTCCCTTCGAGCCCTCCGTCGGCCCTTTGGTGGAGAGTTCGTGCTGTGATAGTTCTCTTTGGGTTATTTGTGAAGCCTTTGGCAGGCTATCTGATTTAAGATGAGCGATCTGTGTTAACGGACTTATCCGCTGAGAGGGGGTTTCTCTTTCACTTGGGTTGACATAGCGCCATCTAAGCGAAAAATCCGTATGATTCACATCCCGGGGGGCGGGGGCCCCCCCCCCCCCCCCCTCGCCCCGATACTTAATTGGGGGCAGATCGTCAAATTAGGCAAACTACCTAATATAGACTAATGCTAGACTATCTAGACTGTCAGCTACACCAAAGAAATTGAAGTGCACGGAATCCGAGTGATATTTCATCGCGTGCTGGCTGGTTATGCCTGTATTACGCAATATATGGTACAGGCGTCATTCTCTACTTTGAGGCTATCATTAATGGTCTCTTCCAATCATATATGCTTATAATTAACAACTTAGAGAATAACCGCTGCTATAATTGTGTATAATTGTGCGATTACTCCCGGGGAATTACGAGATGCATAGAGGCATATATCCAGCCTAGCTACAGCGTTTAAACTTCGCAAACTGTGTAATTGCTTACATCGGATCTGGACGAAGCGCCCAAATCTTCCATTAAGTAGATTTGCCGGCTTAATACACATTTAATACTCCCGTGGGAAAAAATATATACATTTTATTAGGTTAACATGCCTAAAAGGTGACGGCTACTGGCCCTTCAGCTGGAATTTCAAGCCTATAATGTCGGGGAGGAAGAGACAAACACCGCGGGTTGGTAACCGCTATTTGAACTGTTTTTACTTATTTTTTAACAAAGTCCATGGGCCATTGCTCGCTTGGAGTATAAAATGTAAAAAAAAAAAAAAAAAAAGACAAAAAAACCCATTATATGAAATATAATGGGACTATAAAAATTTAATCCATATATAGCTGCATGGAAAGAGAGAAAAGAACCCTCTTGAATTTACACAGTTATGGGCAGTCTAACTCTGTATCTCTAAATAAGGCTACACTGTATATGATCGATTATTAGCTATAAAGAACTCTGAGTTTGGGAATTACGAGATGCATCGTGGTATATATCCGACGTCCTTGCCAGTATTGTGTTTACACTAACAGATGTGTGATTACGCAAGCATTGGGCTTCTGTAGATATGATCTAGATATAATGAGCTTATAGAAGCACCGACAATTAAACCTTCTGCTAATTGGGCTAACAATTAACATACTATTGATTCTGTTTGTGTAACACGCCAAGAATCGGAAAATCCTTTTGCAGTGGCTTTGTTTACATTAGGAAGTGCATTTGTTGTTTACACTGTGACCGTGCTCATGTCATAGTATATTGTAGTTGTACAATGTGTTTTTATATAAGTAATTAAAGGCCTCCGCTAATGAAGGGTTTAAGTAACCTATCTATGAATCTGGGTGTGTATGTTGTACACGTTCCTCAAGAATTACGAAATCTCTCTTGGCAAATTTACAACATTGGTGGATTTTGTTTACGATAAACGCTCTATATGAGTGGTTATACGTCATATGTTTATAGCCGAAGATTCGTACCATCACAAACACGTGCAGGCTATACTCGTTGTGGGGGTTTGTTTATGGCACTATTATATATGCTACATACCTTAAACTGGCCAACTAATCTGCGCAGTCTGAAACGGTTATTTACTAGTGTCACAATAAGAACAATTTACTGAATTAATTTTTTAAATAAGCAATAGCATCAGGAGCACTTCCGGCCCTGCATTTTTTCTAGCCCCTTGCGGAAACACAGGGTAAAAAAAAAAAAAAAAACTAAAACAATAAAAAAAAAAAAATAATAAAAAAATTCTGTTACGTTATTTTTGGGTAATCAGAAAAGTAATAATCTAGACTTTGTAATTTCAATGTTTTACACTTTACAAAATAATTCTTTTATGGAATATTATGGACACATTTCACATCTTGGTGGTGCTAGTGTCAATTATTGTTGGAATACACAGCCGTCATATAAGCGAAATACCATTAAAACACAAATCAATCACTCAATCAACCAATCTCCGATTAATTACCATCAGATGTCGAGTTCTTTTCAAGTTTTAGTTTTTTACATTCATGCGAAGATTCTCTCCCAAGTCGACCCTTTTATGGACCAGTACGACGACGACGTCAACAACAACAACAATTATTACGGAAATGGTTAGCTATGCATTATTGAAATAATTTTGTTTTGTTAAATAGCCGCATTTTGACAGTATTTTTGTTATTTTCAAGTTGAAAAAGGCTGGTTAGTGGCCGAGGTTTACGGCTTATTCTGACTTGTGTGGGCTCGATTCCCTGGCGGATCTCACCTTGCAAAATCTTTAACATGAACTAGGTCATGAATCAATCAATCAGTAGCCCTCGTATTTAACTTCGACCGGAAGTGGACTACCTTTCTCAATCTTGGCTTGTGTTATGGAGCCATCTTCGTTGTTGTTGTTGTAGTACTGTTTCCCCCCAAAAGTGGGCTGGGAAATGAATCTTTACAAAGTTAACGCCAATTACAGAAAATCATGGAACTAGTAGCGATTGAAACCGAAACCTGTTATTGTGAGAGGTGAACAACAAACTCAATGACCCTTTATCTATTCGTATGAATCTTCTTCTTTTTTCATTTATAGCAAAGTAGTACTTAAAAAGTTCCTAGAGGAAAGTTGTACACAGTGTTAATTTAAACTTTAACGGTCCGTCATTACATCGATCAGAATCAAGGTATGAGCGAAAGACAGAATAGTTTTATACCTGTGTTAGAACTTGAATGGATATCATTTATTATCCAATGAAAACATTTAAAACGTTTTAAAAATAGTCACCAAGCCGTTGAATACAAAACGGGCTTAACATAATAAATACATTTGAGATTTGTTCTCCATTCTTTAACTTAAAAACACACAATATCGCACGCATGTATACAAAAATAGTTATCATAAAAAAAAAATAATAAAAAAAATTGAATGATCACAAATATAACGGTTCTTATTTTGTTTTGTTTTTATTTTGTAGAATAAAAAGAGGTACTTAATGCTGATATACTGTCCTGGCCTTCTGTGTGTATTTATTTATTTATTTAGAATGAACGTAATTTGTAAACTTAAAACCCCCATTTTAAAATGTCAAAGCTTTTAAGGTTTGCGGCAATTTAAGTTAGCGTAGTGACATATGGAGCGCGAGATCGATATTCAACTTTTGAACCATTTATTTATCACAAGATCGTGTGTACTGGATATATAATTGATGGTTTCCGTGCAGACGTAACATAGTTGTTGGACAAACTGAGTCGAACAATGGGGGTATTGGAAAAACATAAACGTCAAGGCGTTAAAGTAGTTTACGGATACTGAGCTAATTCATTCAAACCACGATTGTTGAATTAAACAATTAAATGAGGTTACTCTAAATAAGTTAATAATTTTAAGGAATTTGCATTTAATCCTTAAAAACTAGTGACGGAATAGATTTTTTTAGTCCTTTTTTTTTTACCGCAGGCAGAGTCATTTCACTCATATAATGATGGGATGTATTTTTGTATCGTATCAAGCGTGTCTGAAGAAATCGACTAAACCCAAGCAGGTTGATTATAGTGTTGCCTTGTAAATGGGGTGCAAATACGTTAAAAACTCATTAAGCATAAACTCTATCATCATGGTTGTAGCACAAACAGATATAGCGATCTCACGATTTCTCAACAAATACTCAAACACCTTGTCGTCTATTTGTTTATTGCAGCCACAAGCATATGTTACAAGCGATATCAAAAGGTTTTTGTCCCGCAGATTTGAGATTATATAGACTTTAATCTGCTTCTCCATTACAAATACGGATCCGCACGTGTTTGATTCGGTAGATGTCCGGCGATTTCTATAAAATGGAAAAAAAATAAAAAATAAAAAATCTAGAATTACACATGATACATAGTTTACGCTATATACAAATATTTATACATTAAAGGCTATTGCCTTTTCCACACACAGGATTGAAACTACCAATTTAGATTCCATTGACGTAGCACTGAGATGACACCACAGTTTTTCATATCATATATTCCCACAGTGGACTGTTTGTTTGATTGCTGTTCTCTGAAATACCAGTTTGCAGGTTGATATATATTCTAAACCAATGCCGAACATCTTGGTGACAACATATGCTTCCCATAATTTCTAAACTATGTAGATCATCATTACCTTCTCTCGAGATGTTTGTAGCTTACCCATAACAATTCAAGATAAATGTATATTTAAGAACTTGTTTTTTTTTTATTAATGGACGTCCCTGTGTCATTGTGATTAATTTTAAGAAATTTGAAAATAAATGGCCAATACATGGTCGACTGAATTACGGCGTGATCCTTATGACAGTTGAAAGTTATCATATATCAAGCTGAGTTAGGCCTACAACACTGTCTTTCGGGAGCTACCCAAACTCTCAAAGCATGATTTTTGTGATTTGGCGTTCGCTGTCTTTTTCAATTTCTTAAGACGCGATGAAACTGTATTAATCTGAAGCGGAGTTTTGTAGTGACGTCAGTCTTGTCTCGGATAGATAAGTCTATGTAGGGTCACTTTATTTTCTATTTTTCTTCCTTTTAACCGCTAAAGTCACACGATAAATTCGTTTGACAATTTTTTTCTTGAGGCCACTGATGTGTTAGGTTTTATCGCATGTGAATGGTGTTGAAAAGTGGTAGCTCGATCAAAAATGTTTGACTAAGTTCATATCGCCATTTTAGGGTATAACAATGACGTCATATGGGATTGCACCGCAATGACGTCAGAGGGGATTGTAGCGCAATGACCTATCAATATTGGTTAAACCCTGGACAATAGCTAAAGCCTACTGCAAAACCCAATTTAGGAAATCTCAACTGAAGATCTTAGATGTTTTGTTTTTGTCTAAAAAGGAGATGAAATAAAAATTTAAACGTTGATTTAAAATAAAAACGTTGATGTATCGTGTGTCTTGTTGTTTTCTTTGTTTGGATGGGGCAGGCGGGAGGCGGGATCGGTGGAATTGTTGTTCAAATTGTTCATTTTCTGCTAGAAGTTTGATGGTATTTACAATGTCAGTGTTTAAAAGCTCTGACATTACACTCTGGACAATTGAACAATCATTTTGCGTGGATAATCGGATTTCTGTCCTATTGCTGACATTGACATTTATCCTGGCAGTTTCTTCCCACAACAAGCCGGGAATGTGTGGGTGGTAAAATAGGTCCCCTTGCCGCTCAAATTTGTCCTCCGAAAATTAGCCTGTATTAGGCGCCCTTGGTGCTAGACATTTGATTGGGATTTTAGTAATCCAAGGCCGGCGATCTGTTTTTGGAATGATCCTGCTACGTAATTTAAATAAAAGTCATCCATAAAATTTCATTAATTGGTGTATTTGTAGCATAATTTCTTTCGTGTCAATTGACAATAAGTGCAATAACATGTACAGCGTGTGCTGGACCTCCTCGGATTCCGAAACGTCTTGTCTGAGAAAAAACGGCTTTTATTCAACAATTAAAACCCTGGTCACAACCCACCGTGCGTGTTTTTAGTCCGTAAGTTTTTTGAAGAGGCCTTACTGCGTGTGAATCCGTAGCCCGAACGCAGCTCATACGCAGCGAAAGCTCCTCATTCCTTTAAAGTGCTGCGGCGTGTCTGCGTGTTCCCAAATCCGTACTGAGGCGGTACTCATCACGCACGGATCCCAAAGTTTTGTCCACGTTTTTACAAGTAGACAGCATGCCCTCGCAAGTACGGCGGGATGGAACCGCGGCTTAAAGGGTTTTGAGCTTATGGCTCTCGTGCAACGCCATTTTGCCCCAATTAGCAAACAACCGTTTTGTTGTGATGGCATATTTTAGAACCTTTGCCTTTTTTTTTTTAATATGATGCGTATTAATACATCTATCACGAACTGAACATAGTGATGATGCCCAAGTAGCG
The DNA here is from genome assembly GCA_031763545.1 of Mopalia muscosa. Taxonomy (NCBI): domain Eukaryota; kingdom Metazoa; phylum Mollusca; class Polyplacophora; order Chitonida; family Mopaliidae; genus Mopalia; species Mopalia muscosa. The sequence goes on from JARFOD010132020.1 coordinate 6,759, forward strand.
AGAGCATTGCGAGCTTTAGTCGACATAGTTTATTTTGAAACCTTTTGTTTCTCCATTTACGGAGATTCCAGCAATTCATGCGCTCCCTTCGAAGGACGAAGGCTCTATGGTTTCGAAAGTTTTATGTTGACCTATCAGTGGTATTAATAATCCGTATATAATTGTTTAACTTTGGAATCCCTTGCCAGACCACAGATGCTTTAATTAAATATTGCTGACAGTTTAACTTCGCACTTAAAATCATTTCACTGCTTCCCTGTCAAGGAAGACATAGAATTCCATGTTGGCGGAGAGGCCTATACTATGGTGGCTGGTTGTGGCCATGCTTTTTTACTCGCAACATTTCCAAACGACACAACATTTCAAGGGCGGCGTGGACGAGGAGGTCGCATACATCCACATCAGCGTACATCAGTTCTCTTCTCCGCCAATCACCATCGAGTATAACACTGGCAACCTTGTTGTGGTCGAAAAAAAGCAACACAATTGAAGTATCGACCCTGTCGCCCCATCCAAGGCCACCATTATATACGGAGCATTATATTGATTTTATTTAACAGAAAAATTTCCAACCATGTGATTTTAGACAATTAAGTCGAGATCGAGGAAAAAAATGAATTATTGAATGATGTTTATATTATATTATGCACATTCAGTGAACTGCATATATATGAGGAATAATCTGTTTATAGAACAGCTGTCGTATCTGCCCACACACTATTTATTTGGTTGTGAAGCAATACCTTAAAAACACCAGTAAATATCAAAACGTCGATAATTAGACAAACCTACATATTGAGATTCATAACTGCCTACACAATATAACACAGTATTTACATGTATCTACCATATTGTCCCTTAGCGTATAGAATTAGTCGACCAGTAAAGATCAACCGGTAAACAATTAGTCCTACATTATGCACGTTCTGCGGCTGGGAAAAACTGTTGACCGGGGCCTGTCGAAATAACGGATAATACCATTTAATTACTTGACAATAAAGAAAAAATGAGTGGGACGAAAACAAACATTTTTCTGAATAGATCCCAGATTTAAGATTTTCGCGTATGTAGATTTAACGAAGTTATATGACAAACAAAGTTCCTTGTAGTATGTATCTGGAAGCCTTGGTAATGACTATTGGTCGTCATACCTTTATAAGGAGACCATTGATAGACCTTGAACTTTCATATTATTCTGTGAGTTGAATCGCTCAGTTTCTATTTGTTTATCTGCCTTGTAGGCATGGAAGTCGATTACCTTCGTGTACAGACGAGACCAGGGCTTATTCCCCTGAATACCTACTTATACAAAATGTAGCTTGCATGACACTGGCCGGTGTAATAATTGTATGGTTGAAAAACTTTGGAACATGTCATTTGTTTCGATGCCCAGCATTTTCTGCTAAACGGTGTCAATTTTATCGCTGATTTTCAAAGCATAGGTGTGCTGAATCCCACGATGGGTCGTATTTTCAAACAGAAAAAAATCCGTATAATAAAGTGTTTGGATTAACAGTTAAATTTGTGTTATACACAAATGGCTTCAAGTACGGTAATTTAAGTTAACAGTTATATAATTTATCGTTTTACTCTCTTTGTTACATACGTGCATCATAATATTGTTTGTCAAATCCAGTTGCATTTGTAAAAAAAAAAAAAAAAAAAAAAAAACGTTTAAGCTAATTGGAATTCTTAAAGGAAATTCTAATTATTTCCAGACTCTGTTGGTTATAAAAAAAGTTTTCAGCCAAAACGTATAAATTGAATTTGTTTTTTTGCCTTGCGTGATTGACGTAATAGGGCTGGTCTTATTTCCGGTCCACTTGACTTCTGTCTGAGGCTTACAAAACCAAATGGAAAAATGTTTTTATTATATTCACATTTAAAAAAAGTTTACAAGTAGCATCAAAATAATTTACAAACGCCCATCTCCACGTCATAGCATGTCATCTGTTAGGTGGTTCGGTTTGGGAAGGGTTTAGAAATTGAGTAAATAATAAAAACAAAAGGTGCATTTTTTTTAATTTTACATTTTAACCGACCTTGACTTTACATTAGATGTTCCGCCAGTGCATGGGTAGTCTCAGCTGAGAAAAAAATCTCAGCCTAGCTCTTTGTCCCTTGTGACCTTCAACTTCACTCCGAGTTACACAACAACATTTTAAACAGACGACCTGGGAAACATATCAATATTCCAATTTCTATTCACTCTCATATCTAATGACAATGACATTTAACCTGATTTTGAGTTACAACGCATGTGCAGTGTTGCAACTATATATAAAAAATCCACGCGATATAATTCATTTTTCATTCACCATGGGAATCCCCAGAGGTCTTCAAGGCTATATGGAAAATATGTCCAATCGAGTAGAATTGTAACGCTCAAAGAAAATCATTCATGTATGCTTGCTCAGCAATGAGATTGCGCGTTCGCTCCAATACCCGGAAAGATGCGCAAAAAAATTATTGTGTTGCATGAGTTTGCCGGGTTCTATAAATCGAATTTCCTTAGACAGCAATTTTTGTAAGTCGTCACATCAAAATCAATGCCAGATTTATCCAGTTGCCTTTTATAATTAAAATAATCTGTGTGAATTTTCAGTTAGCATTGGCATTGCAATTTAAAATAGATGAAATTGACGTTAGATGAAAATATTTTTCATAAAGCCCTCCGAGGATTGCGACGGTAAATTAATTTGTTTTCATATCGCATCGTTTTTTCATTTGTATAGTTGAAACAATGCAGCATCCCACAACAGCAAACCGTACGTACTTATCAAAAAATATCTCTAGAAGTTTCACATTGCTTTCCGATGACCTTGACCTTGTAATCTACTCTGGCGCAATAGTTGTCGTTTCAAGGTGGACGGACTCCAAAAATATAATTCGACTTTACAATCTCACAGTAGCGACGAACCAAAAACTTGACCTTTGATGTCTTTCTATTCCGGGTGTATTCTTCCTCGTTCTGAGAAAGTAAAATACCGTTTCACCGCCAAAACGAACTGAGATTCATTTAACCCATTGTTATTTGTATCAACCCATTTTCTTTGAACTTTGTCCCTTATATGTATGCATCCATGCATTATAAGACTCGCGGGGTTGATAGGACTGGAACAATTCAGATAAGCAAAGTGTTCTACTTCATTTTGGCGAACTACCAAATACTCGTCTAGCCGAACTCTTAACACATTAACCTATGTGTTTCGATATTGTGGGTGGGTGGATGGGAAATGATATACTCTCGATTCGTTGTAGTAGTGTAGCGTGGTTTTGGGTTTATTGTAGCACACTAAGCTTCGTGCGTTTGACTTGTATCTAGGGTGTTGACAGCCATATCGGGGGTAGTTGCTCGCCCCTTTGGTCCGCACGGCGTCATAAAAAAAATGTTCCTTAACATCTTTAGGAAAAAATTAAGGACTATTCCTTGAGTAATGAACCAGCGGAATATTCCATTACTTTCAAGGAATACGAGACGGAATTTGTTTGGAGGGCAAGCATTGTTCCAAACATATTATAGATAATCCATATGACGACAAATTCCACAAAAAAGATGTTATGGATTTTTTAAAAATAATTTTGTTGAGGAAATTTTGTTTACAGTGTATATGAAGGAGAAGAAGTCGTTACAAAAGGTTAACGAACCCATAAAGCTTTTCATGTGGTTTTATATTGAAAGTACAAATTTTTGCCATTTATGCCAGACAAACAGACAGACAAAAATTTATAGAAACAAAACACTGTTTCTGTTTTAAGAAAATCAGTTAATTTTTGGACCTGACACTGACACTGAAATTCACGTCATATCTTGACAGGACGAACTGCATGACCCCTCATTTTGACTGAATATTTTGGATTTATGTTGTCATCGCCAGCAGTGCACATACATGTAGCCTACATACTCTTGCTAATGCTATAATCTTACCCTTTAAATAGTCTGCAAAATTTATCAAACCATTTGATTTAATCGGTCTTTACCTAACTTCTATACAGTTTTTAATTATTATTTATTTTAACCTTCTGTATTTATACTCCGCGATCAACCATCCATACAGAAACCGGCGCGTAAAATCAAGTTCAGTCCAAAAATATACCTGTTTCGGAAACACCTTTCTTTAAACATCACAACTTAGTAATTTATTATCAGAATGTTCTAGACAACAGATGCATGCACGATGCTGCAACCTGTTTTTGTCTATTAAGCTTTTTAACCTGCAGTTTGTCAAACGTGCAAACAAGAAAAACTTGTCCCTGTTTCTTACAGGGCGTACGCCTTTTGTTCGCCAACGCATCACGGCTAAACTTGAAATCACTACGCGCTTCAGTCATAAACATATTTCTGCATGTATCTCCGCTTTTTGTAATGAAAATAAGTACTTCTCTTGTTTGGAAAGATCACTAAATTTTAACACAAGTCTGTACTATCACAGAAATCGACGACAGACAAAGCTGAGTTGTAGCTCAAATTGTAGAAGGCGTGGTTGTCTGTTAAAATAAGTCCATCTTGATTAAATGTTATCTCGTTTAAAAAAATGGTCAATATTGTTGTATTTAATCCATATAAAAGACAGTTTGAAAATGGAAACTAACTTAGATTATATTTATGTTACAATAATCCCTAAAGCCATGCGATCATGAGTTTCCGAGAATGTACTCAATTGCATACTAGTATATTCCCTCTTGAACAAATATGGCTCAAACGGAACCCTTTCTTGTTCTTCAGTTATGGCTCTGGTGGAATGTATTTCTCCCTATCTTATTTTATGGAAAAACGGGATTTGCCATTATTGTTCCATTTAGAACGACCCAGGTTCCATTTACAACCTGCCTCTTTTCTAAAGAACCCCAAAAGAACCATTATTTCTAAGAGTGTAGCATGTAAACGATGGCCGTGTAGTTCAGATCTCGATGGAGGCTTGTAGAATTTTCATTAACACCATTAAAAAATATCAAATGTACGGCGACATAACAGGACAATCGTGAAAACAAATTTGAAGTAAAATCGAAAATATATTAGTATCTTTTTGTCATTTTATAAAAATAAAAATCACAAAATATCATATAATTTAATATTTTACCAGACGTTTACTCATTCTATACGACAGCCTTCGTGATCAGCTCGTGTTAGTCGGACCCGTTATACAGTATAAACCAATTCCTGACTCATGCCAGAAGAAATGTAGATTTATCTGGACTTTTTGTTGTTGTGTCTACATTCTTGTATAACCACTCATTTTTACGTTTTATTTATATATGAGAAGTTATGTAGGACAAAGTCACTATATATATATATATATATATACGACAATGTGTTTTTTGCCCCAACAAAATTGCGCCGTGAAAACAAGCCGCGGTTGTGGAGTCATTTAATGTCATTTAATGCACTAAAAGCATTTTGGGGCGGTGTCTGTTTTATTTGATGGGGAAACAAAATACAGCTTAATCACGCAATCAATCAATCAACACAACACAAGGTTTTATTTATTACAACTTCTAGTTTATTATAGGTACAACATAGCAAAGTGTATTCAGCCAAATCGTTATCAAACATATATGATTAATAGCCATAAACGCATTTATATACCGTTTGGAAAAATGTTTGACGGAAAAAATTGGAAACGATGCACCTATAATGCACCAGGAGCTGTAATCCATAGCCTTGTGCAATGCTTAGTGTATCATCTTCTAAATGCATCTAAAACAAGTAACCAAGCGAGGTCCTGGCTTGATTTCAGAAGCAGTGTTTATTTTTTTATTGCTAAAAAATATTTATTTTAATTATCAGATGCTAGATCTACGGGATAAAATTCTGATAAGAATGTGATAAAATTCCAATAACATATCATTGACCAGTATTTCTTGTCATTTTCCTGATTTGATTAATTACAGACCTTGTTAAAACATGAACCTATGACATAATACTACATGTTTGTCAGCCTGATGTAATGTTACTGTGCTTTTTTCATATCTTTTCAAATTATATTATGCATATTTAGGAGAGGAGCCATATGGCTCGTTCCTGCAAAAAAGAAATTTAAGAAGTTAAAAATGGTAAATATTTTTATTGAATTTTTGTTTTTTGTCTCTAGTAGATGTTGCATGACTGTTAAACTGCACTGACGCATTATCAGAACAGAATAATAAAAAAAAAAAAAATAAAATAAAATAAAAAATATCAATCTGTTTCATAGCTCACGTGTAATCTTAGTGCCGAACGTGATATTGGTATCAGTGACGTCAGTAACTGTAATGCCGTAATGAGGTTATCAGCTGTAACAAACGGGGCTCTCGTCTCTCCGGGTGTTGTGACGTAATTAAGGAAGTATAGCCCATCGTGCTTGTGAAACCTTTTCACACAACAATAGTAACCCGCCTTCATCCTGAGGCGCGGAGGGATTATATTTCACGTCACTGGATTTAGATGCCGCATCATTTATAAGTAGCTTGAAAACGATTATCTTTCTACTAACGTCACTATCACAAACCTATGGCTACATTGGCCTGTGGTAAGACGTTTAACATTTTCTGTGAAACGTAGGCCAAATTCGACTTCTGATTTAATGAAATTCTTAAAAACATAAAACAGATAACCGATTAAAAGCCCATCACCATATTAACAAAAACAATATACAACTTTTTTTACCGTCAATCTAGAAGACGAGCTTGCGGTGGAGTTTATTCAAGTATAAATGATTTAAGAATTAAGTCAAAGTTATATAATTATAATGTTTTCGATAGTGTAAGGTGTTTTTGAAACTTAATAAAGAAATTACAAGCATCGCTACATTGTACACTTTTTGCTGTATGCTATATCAAGCCTTCTCTCATAACATATCGTATAACTAAAATTCTTACAGAAATAAAATATTATGCATGTATTTACCTAAAGTGAATACAGACAGACTTGTCGTACATCGATGTACTGTAAGGGAATCCCCCCCCCCCCCAAAAAAAAAACA
>JARFOD010132031.1:0-13720 GCA_031763545.1 Mopalia muscosa
GTTTGTTGCTCTGTGACTTACATTGGGGTACATTTAGGTTACATTGGGGTACATTTACGTTACATTGGGGTAAATTAAGATACATTGATCAGCCTGTAGACTATAAGGTACAGGAGTCATACGTTGTGGTTCCCCCAATCGCAGGGTTTTTTTACTAGGTTTCTTCTCGGTTTCTAAAACATCGGGAAGTATGGTTTTGATGCTGGAAGAAATTCGCAAAATGCACTGTGGTATAAACCAAGGGTTTGGCGATATAAGTAAATCTCGTCGGTCACTTGATGATAAAATACTTGATGCAGACTGTGCTGAAACTGATAATTATTTTGATCCCCGATTACTGTGATAATGACGACCATAATAATCCTAATGTCTCGGCTGTTTCTGATAAATTAGAGGAAAATAGTGACCCATTTAATAAAATAATCCGTGAAAATGGGGCAAATTGTGTACACAATCGAATATACACAGTTACGAGAAACGTTAGGACTGTCAGATGGGACGTACAGATGTCTGTGTTGAGAAAAAAATATGTCTGTTATCAATGATACCGAGACCGATTGAAACAATATCAACACTATGTTCTCCTCAAAGTGTTTATACACCTAATCTGCTGTTGGGGGAAAATGTTGTCAAAAGTCTCCAAGAAATAGGAGCTGCAAACAAAATAAGTCAGAGGGCTTCTACTTCACGAGGGCGAAGGACATATGGATATAACCAGAAGTCCAGCGTTAATGGACTTCTGATATAACCCATATAACAACTACAGTTCCCGTGGATACAATTGGGGGAGACCAACGTACCGGCATCCGAGGTCGCATCTCCCGTACCGAAAGAGCCGCAACCGATAGAGAAATCCCTCGAGGTGGGTATTAGTAAGTACACAAACCATAGCGGTAAGGTAGCCCCTACATTCCATGCAGGACTGCTACACTTTGCACAACAATGGCAAGATATTACTTCTGATGTGTTTATACTTGAACCAAAATAGAATTTATACCTGGCCAAGTTAATTTGCACATGAGAACAAACCTACCTGTATAAATCACACCATGGTCGGTGTGAATAATTGGTTTCCTGGTTCATCCAGTAAAATCAAAGCTGGAGCCTACTCACTGTATATCAATGTTTTCGGTTGGATTCAAATCATAGGTGCGTTTATATGGATAGCAGTAAAGCTGTAGTTATTCAAGCGTTAGGAAGATTAGGTCTTACTTCAACAACTGTAAAAATCAGAACAGTTGCGCAGTTTTTGGGAATGCCGTTTTTCCGGCTGTTAGGTTTGGGGAACTTCCGTACAGAAAGTTGGAACTAAAGAAAACCCAATCACTTCAGTTCAACTATGGTATCTTTGATAAAAACATGGGTGTTTCTGAAGAGGTTAAAATAGAAATTACCATGTGGATATATAACATATTAGACGGTCAAAAGAGTATGGTATCCCTACCCCAGGTGTACTAATGCAAGCGAAGAAGGCTGGGGAGCACGTTGTAATGACACTGAGGCCAATGATATAGGTGGATCATGAACGAGACTCTAGCCTATTAAACACGTTCGTCGATCCTTTATGTTTAACCCTACTGTTATCTTTCCTTCCTTGATATTCCCATCTCGAAAGGCTGAAACTCTTTTTTATAGATTGGTATCTGGTCACATCCCCTTGAATTGACATCTTCATAGATTTAAATTAAGTGTGTCTGATGTGTGTGAATTGTGCCTTGTTGTAGAAAGTGACCATCATTTCTTATTGTCATGTAGAAGATACACTCAACAGAGAATTAAATTTTGTAATAATCATTTGTGAAGGTGTATACAGGCTTAGTATGGACAGTGTATTAAACCCGGTGAGAAATGCCAATAAAGTGTCCCATGCTGTTGCTAACTATATCTTGAGTACTAATATATTTTAACATTGTTATGTGGCATTATAACAGTATGTTAAGCCCTTAATACATGTATTAATTTGACCCCAGGCTTGCTTTATGTGTATTTTAATGTACCTACTTTATGTGGCTTTGTTTTTGTTAAGTGCTTCATCTATATAATGTGTACCAGAGTGACCTCTCTTAATATTTCCCACTTTGTCCTATCCACACTGTAATCAAACTGCTCTGTCAAAGTGTCCAATCTGTAAGACCACAATATGTTCACTGATTTTGTGTGTGTGAAAGAGTGTTTGTATTTGTACTGTGTCTGCTTTGTCAACATTTTCCAGAAGAAAATTTTTATCTATTTATTTTATATTTTTTGTATAGTTGCAATTCTTGCATTTAGTATTTATCATTGAGTTTATATATTCTATTTTTTATTTAAGTTGTAAAGCGTTGGCATAAATCATTCAATTGAATGGACATGCCAATAAGACAAATAAATAAGTAAGTAAGTAATGGTAGGTGGTTTGAGCATGAAAAAACATTGAACGTCAATGGGCAGTTCAACTCGCATTAATGTTATTTGAAAAGTTAATCTTTGGTAAAACCGTTAATATTCAGTGTGATAATTCTACTGCTCTGTCATATATGCGTGAAATAGGCGGTTTAAGGTCGCTCTAATATAACACAATTGTACGTGAAATTTAGTATAATAATGTCGAGGATATTGACATCATTGTTTCTTAAAATATTATATGTATTCCCACCTTTCTGTTTGATAGGTAAATGTCTTAAAAGGGTGCAACAGGTGTGTTTATTGCACCGATTTGGCCAGCTCAAGTATGGTTTACTCTAATTAATGGTCTTCTCTTTGACAACCCAAGGGAGATAACTCGGTCCAAACTGAAAGTCTGCCTTCTCTACCGGAAGGACATTTATCCGGGGATACAAGCCTTCAGACTGGAAGTTTTCTGTGGATAGAAAAGGGAATTTCAGATGAAGTTGCACAGATCCCATGGAACTCATGGAAGCCTATAGAAACAGTATATACATGTATCCCACTGAAATAGATGGTTTGATATATGTCACAAAAACACGTTAATCCGTGTGATGTGTATAGGAAACATTCTAGAACATTTACAGTTACTATTTGCTCAAGGACTGGGCTTCAGTTCGATAAATACAGCACGGACTACTTTATCTTCTCTTATTTTTATCATTGGCCACGGTATTGGCGAACGCCTTGAAGTTGTGGTTAATTATTTAAGAACACTATCCCCTCGAAACGTGTGTTTCAATAAAATGTTTGTGTGAAACTCGTGCTTTTAGTTTCTTTAGTTACAGCCCAGCGATGGCAAACATTTCAGTTCTTAGATATTGATAAAATAGTTATTTCTAAGTCTTGTTCAAGGGCAACTTTCCTTTTATAAGAGCAACTGAAACAATTTAGACTTGGCAAAGAGTGATACAAGATCGATCTCGAGGCATATGCTCCTGACCGCCGTATTTTTGTTATTACAACTCTAAATGAATATTTAGCTTGGACAGCTGATCTTCGTGGTAGTCGATATAGACTGCCGCTTGCTTTTTCACAATTTCATATTCTTCAATTTGTATCACATTTTACATTATTTTCATTTTTCTTTCAGATATATTCTAATTGTGTTGGTCGTGTTGAAGAGCGAATTGCTCCGATTATATCCACAACAGAGTGATCACAATATCCCCATGACCGTTGTCGATGATAATTTATCCGGAATAGGATAATTAACAAAAAGTCATTGACCAGTCAAAAATGTCCAGATACAGTTAAATATTCCCTTACAGGGATATTTAGGCTAGGTTCAGAATTACAGAAAACAAAATGCTGTCCGAATGTACCGTATAGCTACATTCAACCAGTTTACTTATCTCTATATCTCGAATAGTGACTGGTTACAATCATACAATCGATCTCACTTATATAGGGAGATGCCAAAGTTTCCAGATATGATTTTATAATAACTTCACCTAGAACACTCTGGATAATATCATTTTACCCAATCCAAATATTTCAAAACAATGAGCTCAGGGTCAAAGAAACTTCTAGAACAATGAAAGCAAGTAAACAAGTCACTGGCCGGTTATAAATGGGTTACAAGAACTTTCTGCAGACATTCAGTATGTTAACAGAGTGATCGAGCTGTGAAAACTGGGTCAAAATTACAATAATGTGCACCTGTCAAAGCTACTACAATGTTGCTACATTGCTACAGTATAATGACAAGAGGAACAAGACAAACAAATCATTAGGCAGACGACAAAAGACCAAGTGTAACAAACTTTCTCAAACTTACGGCCGGAAACAAAAAAGTTGACGGACGGACGAACAGGCAAACCCCATATCAAAAGATAAAGGCTAAAAATGATAGAGCTCTTTGAAATCACTAACAACAAACTTATAATATAATTAAACATTTTCTGGATAATATCCTGTATCAATTAGTGAGTATCCTTTCCTTATAGCGTCTTGTCTCCAACAAAGACGCAAAGTGATTGTCGAGACGAGAGGGAATTAGATGTTTTCCTTGTTCATCTTTTATATATATTTGCCAGGTTAAAGGCTTCCGTTATGGTTTGGTATCAGATCAGTTTCTAACAGATTCCATTTGAAATCTCCATCAGGAGGGGTCAATTCAGCTGAATTGCCGGCCCCTAACCTAAATTTTCTAGAATTTAAAATTCCCTGCTTTATAGTTAAGATAAGTAATTTAGATTTGTTTTTAATTTCTGCGTCTTGGGAAAAATAAGTAAAAATAAAGAGATTTTTTAATGGCGAAAAAAGTAATTCCATCAAGTAAGCCTTCAACAAAGATGTACACATTGTATGGTCACAAAATTAAAGCAGTGTTTTGGTTATTTTGGAATATTAAGGCATCGAATCGCCAGCAGTAAATGGCGGTCATCTATCCGACCTTCTACAAAATAGAAGGTTAGTCAGCTGGAGTCTAGGTAGAGGACATTCAGCTGACGTTTTTACCCCTCGGCCAATTTTGGCGTAGGGGTATTGTCGTCATCATGTACGTACGTCCGTCCGTTAACATGATAACTCAAAAAAAAATATCACGTAGGGATACCAAATTTGGATATGTCGTGTATCTAGTGAATTGTGGGAAACCTGTTGAAATTCTACGATCTCGTCAAACAGCCAATCAAAATTCTATGTTCTCGTCTATCGATTTGTGGAGTTATGCTCCTCTGTCAAATTTTTTGTCTTCAGTGATAACTCTGAAACAAAATCACATGTGGTCATTAAATTTACACATATAATGTATCTAGTGAGTTGTGGGAAGATTGGGCGTGCTCGTCAACTGCTTTATGGAGCCAAGGTTACTAACTTACTAACTTTTTTCCGTTCCATTATATGTCGGAAACATAATCATTTAGGGCCTCCAAATTTGGATATGTTATATGTATCTAGTAAATTATTTGAAACCAATTGAAATTGCACATGCTCGTCAAAGGATTTATGGAGTTATGCCTCTAGTTCAATTAACTTTTTTTCTATACCACGATATCTCTGAAACGAAATCATGTGGGGCCATTTAATTTTTTATATATTATGTATCTAGTGAATTGTGAAAGGCTTATTGTTTGGGCATGTTTGTCAATTGATTGATGGAGTTATGCCACATTTATTTTGGTACGGCCATTACATATCAATACATCTTTCTGATGCCCTATGTCGAGCCTAGGGGTTTTGACAGCTGAGCTTTTATTAAGTTTGTTGTGCCGGAGAAAAGGTATCTATATCACAGTTCTTACACGACCTGTGATTTGTTGATTTGGGGTTCCGATGTACGGGATATAGTCCCAATATCCGTATAGCATTCATGCCATATCACCATTTGTCCAGGGTCATAGTTTAATTTTGTAAATACTTACAGTGGTACATTTCTCTGTCTAGGTAGTCGGTATTACAACCTTATTCAAATTCGTTCATGTTAGCAACACCTAAACATTGCCATGGATGAATAGAAAAGTTGTTATTCATGCAAGTGCCTTCTTTACTTTTATATTGATTTTATTTAATTTCGCCAAAAATTGAATAACCGGAAGATAGTTGAGCAGTGCTGACGTCCTGAACGTTTGTGGTGTTGCGAACGCTGGTAAAATTAGTGTGAATTGGGCTAAGCTCTGAACATGCAGCCTTTTCGACAGGCTCCGATCGAAGCGAAATATAAACATACAATTTTAACCATTTTCTTGTCCTGCGCTTTGTGTTTTCGAGAATGCAGTTTAGAAGAGAAGAAAGAAAAGTTTATATGCCTCTACCATAATGGCTTGAGAGACTCATCATAGAAAGATAATATATATCTACCTAAGTAAATGTTAGAAAATATGTATGGTTACACAACATCAACATCACGGTTAAGTATCGATTTTTTCATCCTACGCATGCATGTTCCTGGTATATGACACATAGTTTTCTCACGATTGGTGGCTCCAATGGTATTTCTTCGGACACGATTCCAGTGTGTGCATTTTCATGTTGAGTGAATATAAGAAGTATCTCTGAACATAAATACGTGCAATATAACCCGTTTATTAACACGATACTCAGACAGAGGAAGTTTTTTAAATTCTGGCTCGATGGATCGATATTGAGTTAAACAGCTTAATAATTGAAAGGCAGCAAAAACAGATCGGCTTCGTTTTGTTTGTTTGTTTTGTTTTTATCTTTTTGGGGTTTTTTGTTTTTTTGTTTTTTTCTTAGCCCCAGAGCAGCACGACAACGGGCAGTCCTGCATCGACCCGCTCTGAGCGTAATCTCATGAGCCGGTAGCAATTCTCTCATTTAAGTCCAACAAGTTTCTGTTCTGTACAATGGGCAAACATGTCCTTTTAGGAATGAGGAACTACAGATCTTACCTTAATGGGGGAGAAAGACGCTGAGCTTTTCGCTGATCGCCAGCCCTGTCCCAGTATACTTAGCGCAGAAAAAAAAGCCTAAACTGAGTAATATTATGGATAGTTTTAGATTCCCATTGATGCTAACACCTGTTAAATTAAGGTGTCCTGTCCGTTTTTAGGGCATTTATGTATTTATTTATTTATTTTTTTTTACATTTTTCAGGTTATTAGATCTGACATTTCATATTTATTTCTTCTTATCATTCCTGCGACTAGGCCTGCATACTGACTATAGGCCCTTGTATGGGGAGTTACGAAATGATTAGTTGCGAAATGATTAAAAAACGTTATTGTTGTTGTTGCCCGTCTACAGCTTTAAAAGACTAGTCTTTTATAGATATAGACTGGTAAGAACAACAATAACGTCTTAAATCATCTCGTAACTCCCTATTTACGAGCTTGTGATATTGACTGTATAATACAAGTCTATAACGATATGTATTCGCTTCCATGCATTCACACTGCTGTATCTACCGTTCTTTTATACTTTTTTTTATTTCTTCCTGGCTTTTAGTTCTTCCTTAAAATAATTTGTTACAAACCTGTACGGCAATAATTCTGCCTGATAGAAAAAAAAACAGAGACAAATTTAAACCGGATATGCATATATGCTATAGCATATGAGATGGTGTGTTATTGTGTGTCGCTTCCGGTTTGTAATATTTTAATTGCTTACTTCTTGTAATTAGTTCCTTGAACAGAGAATGACGAATGTATCAAATGGCAATACCGCATGACAATAACAAATTCTTTAAAGGCAGCTGTTTATTAAAGTTTAAAAACCTTACTAGCAACTTGGTTTATTGACGTAATTTTTGTTTCATTTTGAAGAGCATATTTACAGTTCTTTAGAGTGAAATTTCTGTTATATTCGACTCCCAATGGTTAAGGTCTTGATACAGAAAGCACTAAGATGCATGTGTTGATTCTTTCCTAAAGTTTTGCATGATTTAAAAGCTTGAGGAAACCGCAAAGTGTTGTCTCAAGTTATAGACCAGAGGAAAATTGAACACTTAGAGAAAACTAGCCATAGGCCTAACTGTTAATTTGAAATATCGGTTTAATTGTTTAACACACCTGCTTCATACGAAATACGCCTGTTTAACATTCTCAGGTTTTCGCCGCTTGAATTTTCCTTGCAGCTCTAATCTTGTCATATCGTTCCACCTGGCGGTAGAAGGGAACTAACTCCGGAGGAACAGGTAAGTTACTATCGTCTTCATCATCAGAATTCTCAATGACGGGAGGGTTGAGCGTTATCTCCACCTCGTGAATCACGTCTTGTCGTTTTATCACCTTTAAACTTTCTAACAACTCATGCAGTGTTGGTCTTGTGTGAAACCGTCGCCATCTTTTCAACGCCTGAGATGCATGATCAGCGAGGGCCAAACGATTCGCTTCTCTCCCTATTTCTTCAACATCCTTCTCCATGGTAACTCGACCACGAAGGGGAAAGAATTGCAAGTTTCGATACAGTCTGGCCCAGTCCTGTTCAATACAGTCCGCCACTACCTCGCAAGCTGTGGTCAAGGCATCTGCAATTTTAAAAAGTGTTATACTGATATCTCACTGATAATATTTTTTTCATTTTGAAACCTAAACGTTATTATTGATATGTTCATAAGTAATCTGACAGGACAATGGTTTGATCGGTGGGGTTGGCCTGACAAAAGGATAGACTGGAAATGGAAATGAAAAATAGTAAAACGATACAAGTGTGGTAGTTGTGACTTATGACATTAATAACCGGATATCACTGGATTAGTTCTGTTCAAGTTCTACAGATTGCACATGTTCGGCTGTAAACTATATACTCTAGATTTTTGTCATTTCAAAAAGAAGGTTTGCTAGCACAGAGAATTCGATTATTTGAAATAGAAGAGATATATAGCCAACAACACAGATAGGCCAAGTTTGTTTGCGTCAAATGTATTATCGTGCTAGGTTTAAGGTTTGAGATATATTTGGGTTTCAGTTAGTGTTAGCATTTGGTTTAGGGTTAGGTTTAATGCCATGCTCAGACCCAGGTTAAGGGCTATCTTTGATATTAGCTCTAACCCGGAACTAACATTTCATGTTTTTTTATTACATGATGGCCAAATAGTCAGAGGCATTCTAGTCGTTTGGACAGACCCCAAGGAGGTGAAAGAGTCGCGTTTGCGTTTTAAGAAATCAGTAAGTCATGGGTTCTGATTCGAACAAATAGAGATTTGCAACATATTTCAAGTAATAATAACACATTTACACTATCTCACAAAATAACGAATTTCTTTCCATTGTATGTATATACTGTCCACGTTAAAATAAAAAGTTTTAACCAAAGTGCCATATTCAATGCCCCAACAAAAGGGCATATGTTTACTACTCAACACTGACCACTCTTACGTCAAATGGTGTTTGATACTGAGATATTATGCATAGGTGAGTCATGCATGGTGTTATGGTCAATATGTTTTTGATAATTATACTAAGTTTGGCTTCGCTATCATATGGCGATTCTATTCTATCTTAAAAATCAGGCATTTGTAGTGTCTAAAGTCCGCATGCAAACGATCATCTTTGTTTTCATAATGAACAATGGATATTTGCATACTTACCGTCAACCGAATTATTTCGGGATATTCTGGAGCCTTTTGGTTCGAGGCTCAATCCGTAGAAAAGCTTTTCAACTGCTCCTGGTGTTGTTTTAAACATATGAACTCTTCTCGAAATATCTAACTTTACGGTAATAGTATTATATTCAGATTCTTTATGTTGTTTATCTTTGCGAACATTTTCTAACTCGTTCAATACTTTCTCTATTTCTCGCTGTGTATCTGTTAAAGTTTGTTTTCGTGAACGAATCCATCTGAGCTTGTAACGAACATTACTCAACTGTCGACTGACAAATGGTAGAACTTCTTTCATTGAGCGTACATCCGTGGTAAGTTGCTCGCACATTTCGTAGGTAATAAGATCCAGAGTATTTGTTTTACGTAGCTCTGCACATCGAGCTTCTTTTACTCCAATTTCAACTTCCATTTCATTTTCTTGGCTCCCAAGGAATTGTTCATCGTCCAACATTAGGTCCTCTTTGTCTTTGAGGGAGGACATTTCTAATTCCAGTTTGGCACACTCAACTTCTGCCTGATTTAGTTTGTAAGTTACTGAATGAAAACGTTCGCGGACCTCCCTCATTGCCCTTATGGCGTCTTCTCGTTTACTCTCTAAATCAAACACATCGTTCCTTAAAAATGTGCAGTAATTTTCATCTGCTTTGATCCAGGAATTCATGGCATAGCTGGCATTCCTGATGTTGGCACTGGACTCAGGAAACGCCAACAAGATAGGCACAAGGGCACAGTGATGTTGCTGTCCTGTCTGCATCACGTTTACACTGAGAGCTTCTAGCTTGATCCCATCTTTTCTTATTTGTCGTGACATCCTCAAAATATGTTCCAGATTGTTAATAATAGTTTCCTTCCAACATATTATTTGTTCCTGGTAATGCTCCACTGTGTCCACAACCACCCCTCTCTCGGTGCTATGGAAGCTTAGGCAGTATTTGTCCAGAAGTCTAAAGATTTTCCAACAATGGTCTATAATGTCTGTGAACCTTTCAGGAACAAATTCTTTAATACGGTTACCGATTTCTTTAAACAGGGCGGCATTCATCAAGTCATCTTTGAACTTTTCTCTGTTCCCTGCAATTTTTTTCAAGACATCTTCGAACAGACCTAATGTCCCTAGATGTGATACCCCGGTGGCATTCATGAGATATTTCATAATGGGCACGTACTTTGTCAGTTGGGGAGACAATGACTTGTTAATACCGTAGTATTTTTTTTCCAGACGCACCAGTTCTTTCCCAACTCGCTCTAACTCTTTTGATAATATTTCACGTATTTCGTGCAGATGACGTGGAGGCCGGCGTTCTAATTCAGCTAGACGGGAATCCCTAATGGTCCCAACTTGAGGCTTGTTCAAATGTAGATAGAACACAGCATTGTTACCCAAGGTGGGCATTCGATGATCTAGTGACGGGCGAAACTGAAAATAGTAAACAAACAGTTTATAACAATAAGAAATATTAAATATTTAAAACCTCGTTGCACGTTGTCTTTCACAGTCTTCTTTTGAAAAATAAGTTTAACTGTTTTCCATAAATCCTTATGAATGAGAATGAACATTTTTATTATATTATTTTTTAGATTATCTTTAATCTATATATATAGAACAGAAAATAGCTCATACAACACTTATCCAGTATTATTTTGAAGATAAATATTTTCAGTCTACTAATTACCTGGACAGCTGTTTTTGGTTCCACCGGCGGTAGAAACCTTGGTCTTACTTTACGTCGTCGTTTCCTTCGTTCTGTGTCGACAACTTTGGCTTTAGTTAAGCCTATTTGGACTCGATTGGCTATTAGACTGGTATCCATGTAGATTTATATTCTTGGGTTCTCAAACTAGAAGAAGGATATACGCAGATAATGAGCGCACAAATAATCCACTTTGATATCAGAACGTTTATCGGGTTTAATACGTTGTCCACCCATGGATCCCATCTGATAAGTAATAAGTTCATTCACTTATAAATCCATTTTTTTTTTTATCTGATCCCAAAACATATGCCGATAAGACTTGTGTCAAACGAAGTCACTGTAGATAAGACTGAATGGTAACAGTTTCGGGTGTATTGGCGTGCTTTCCTTGGCGACCATATCTCTGTGGTGTCATGCTTTGCTCTGGTAGCCAGTCGATATACAGACCACCTACAGCTACCGTATTGACGAGCCTTTCACGTGCTATTGAAACTGACAGCCTAACAAAACCCTTTCCTATCAGACATTTTAGAAATACATTGATAACTACTGCAGGCCCCTGTAAAGAGGACTATAAAGGCTCTATACAGACAGTATAAATATGTATAAAAGCAAAGCGGTCCTTCAGTTCAGGCCAAAGTGATCAAACGACTGGAACCAAGTGTCACTGGCCGTAAATATTATTAAATAGTGCAGTGGAATTTATCTTCTGTAAGTCGAAAGACAGGACGACAGCGCTGTGGAATTGTTTCGCTAAGCCTTAAAGCCTAAAAATAATTTAAATATCTAAATATATGTCCTAGCAGGACGTAGAAGGCCACGGATGTTGCTTTTTGTTTTTTTGTTTTTTGTTTTTTGTTTTTTTCTATTAAATAAAGCAGGTCTTAAATATGAAAACTTAGCCAAATATTTATAAGTAGTCCCAAGATAAATTATATACCCTATTTTCTCGATAGTGTAGGCTATGGCTTACATAATACCTTACTAGACTTATAGTACAATGAATAGCAATATTAATTACGTTAAGGTGCCAGAGGTCAGGTGTATGGTTGCTAGGGACATATTAAATGTATGTAGATTTAATGGACAAATGTTTGCGAGTCTAACCTACTCTACAAACAAATCAATGAAGACGCATTGGACAATACACAAACAGACCAGTTCACATTCTCTTAAGGGTGTTCACCTATTCGGTATATAACCACAGAGCAATGAAAGATGCCTGTAAGTGCTCCTGTAGGTCTATATATAATAGTCCGTGTGTAAGTCAAAAACATACAAAGGTCGTTTAACCGTACCGCCTTGATTTCTGTAGGCCAATTGTTTGATCAATACAAATGATTAAAAAATGTTTAAAACACTTCGGAAACTGTTACAAAATGACTACTCAAATCGTCAAATCTTTGTTGAAAGTCGTGTACGGTTTGAGTCCTCACACATGTTAATCGCTAAAGTACATAAATCGTCAAATCTTTGTTGAAAGTCGTGTACGGTTTGAGTCCTCACACATGTTAACCGCTAAAGTACATTAAAAAAAAATAAAAGAATTTAAAGTATAAAAAAACGATGCATCATGTTTACAACGGGAACCGGGTACTGTATATATCTTGCACACAACATTTGGTGTCTTCAGAGTATTTGATTGGTTTTTATCGATGTACATCAGGTTGTTTTACTTGTGTGACGACTCCACACTGTCAGCTATCTGTGGTTACTGGGATAAGTACACGTTAAGACAAAAACAGCCATCGAAAAACTTCAATTCAACGCCTAAGATCGAGATATCTACAATACCCGGACAATTAACCCTTAAATATCTAGGATCGAGATACTTGCAGTCACATGAAAAATTAAATATATGGGATCAAAAGATATATAATGTCACCGGAAATTTTCCAATTAATACCGAAGATTGAAAGATCAGTAGGCACCAAAACATTTCCTTTAAATATCTAGGATTGAGGTAACTGTATGTATAGTAACAGAAAAAATTGCCCTAAATATATCGGTTCGAGATAATAAAAAAAAACATTTATCATTTAACATTTATAGTCGAAATTTTTGTCTTTAATATCTAGGATCGAGAAAACTGTAGTAACTGCAAAACTATCCTTTAATATCTTGGCTTAAATGCACATTTGTGTTTTAGGCTTTGCTTTAGGGTATTTCACTTTTATGGCAGCCGTGTATATCAACAATAATTGACACTAGCACGTCCATGATGTATAGGGTTTAAATAATTTTGGAAAATTAATCTTCCTGCAGCTTTATATAAATAAAGACAACATTGCTATTCTTTAACGAAATTGCCATTAGTCGGAGGGCCACAGCAAATTGAAAATAAAAATTACCCCAGTATTTTCGTTATTTTTGGATAACACTTTCTTAGTTTGAACAGAAAGTAGAAGGCAGGATGGCTGAGTGATCTAGGTGGCCGGCATTTGCTGCTGGCGATTCGGTGCCTTACTCTAGGGTCGTGGGTTCGATTCCCGGACGGGTTTCAACCTGCAAAATTCTCTGAACTAGAATCTGTTCAAACTAAGAAAGTGTTATCCCAAAATAACGAAAATACTGTTAAACTTCACTTTCTAAA
>JARFOD010132042.1:0-13720 GCA_031763545.1 Mopalia muscosa
TTCTGTTGCCCTGGTGTTCGCAGAGCTAAAAGGTAACGGGAAGCAGATTTGTTTGTGATGTTCTGTATTTCTGTCCGCCGTCATATATCGTCCGATCACCGGTTTTCGAACAGCTCCGGTTTTCGAACAGCTCCGGTTTTCGAACATTTCATTATTTTCGCTTGTTTTTCTGTAATTTGTTGATATAGAATGGTGTGAAAATTGAAAAGCAGTATTTCGCCGATAACTTTCAGAAAAGAGCATTGTCAAATACGTGTCTGAAGTTTTATTAAGATGCTTTTAAATCAGTCACGTGACTTTCTTAACGTTCGAAAACCGGTGATTGGAGTATAAGTGAAATACCCTTGAGTACGACGTTAAACACCAATCAAACAAACAAACAAAACAATCAAGGCCTAGAGATTGCTTAAAACTAAATCTGGTGCACATACATGTTATGTTAAATCTTGAACAATCGTCATCTTGCAAGTAGTGGCAGTTTCCGTTAAAAGTAGAAGAAAAAAAAATTGTAGAAATTGGGATACGACCTTATTTTTTTTTTTCAATATTAAACTTTAGTATCTAACAACATGTCTTGTTTCTATACACTATAGTTTTGCCAAGATCCCCCTTCAAACTCCTGGATTATTTGGTCAAAGCTTATTATCAATGTCCTGATAGGCATTGATAATCACACCTTTACAAACTACCTCTGTGGGGTGATTTGACCATAAATGAAATTTAATAATTATCTACTGTTTTAAATTTTAATTACAAAGAATTCTGCTTAATATTTGACGATTTTGCTTTTGTTTTACAATTTTGGCATCTAAATTTATTTGCATACGGGGAGATTCTATTGCCTGGTGCTTTCATAGCTAAGAAGCTATATGAAGCCATTTCGTTTGTGATGTCAATGTAAAGCATCCTGTATTTGTCCTGTCTTGTCTTTGTTTTTTGCCAATGGTGTGGAGGGTAGTTTCTATAACCCATTGGGCTGGCATGCTATCCTATAGATGAAATACATATTAAGTACGGCTTTGAACCTCAAACCAACGAACAACGTTAGGTATGTGACATAACTGTTGATAAAATCTAAGTGTTTTAAATACTTGGCTATTTTAAGAAGCATTGTTAACATTGATAGTCTGTAACGATTACCTCGAGTGCCTGATCACAAATTGAGGTAATAATAGTATTGTAAGAACGTGTGGTGTCAGGATTTCATAAGCAATAATTAGTAGATCAAGTTAAACTCAGAGCTTTGTCAAGGGAGAGGACTGAGTAGTGTGTATACAGTAGTGACACTCGTCATTGTACTCTGAGATCTACCTGTACAGGTGAGTGAATAGGCTCTGTATGGATCACTTAATCCCATACCTGTCATTGAACTTTTACCACACATAGAGTCAACAGTCCGTTTAACTTGGATATAAGTAAATTTTGTGCTATAAGACTTTGGCGTCACACTGTCTTGGATAACGGTATATACTGATTTGAAATGATTTTATCAATGGCCTTACTGAAGTCAGTAACGTTCAGTGGGTATTGTGTGATAAATAATACAGAAGTCAATCTACAGCTAGTGAGCTGCCTATTCTTTATGTGCTTAACATATAGTTCAATAGTTTATGGTGACTGATTAAATCAAGACCCATGTCCACCAAACAACATTCAGGAAAATGGCAGGAATGGGGCAGTGGTACTTTGGTCATTTACACAAACTCTCAGATGACTCCAGTGCAAACAGGAAGTACCCGTTTCCAAGGAATGGTCTGCATATCATCGGTAGTCTGCCTCCGATTGGTCGAATCTCTCCCACCTTTGAAAAACTGCAATTCTATAACATTGTGAACTGTTCAAAACAAGTGTATCGCCCACATGGCTGGGATCCTGGTGAGAGTTAACTTCTTAGTTTTGTTTAAAAAAAAAAAACACTTTAAGAAATACTTCTTGATTGCATTTCGCATTTATACACTTTGTCACTTAGACATGTCTACTTTTTGTGCTCTTTCACGTTGTCTTTCTTCAGGGTTGATTCGCAGAGAAATCACAATTTCGTAAAAACATGATCTAGTTGGTGTTATACGCAAGAAAAGATGGCTTGTCATGGCACCACTCATCAAATAAAGAATCTGATTTTGTTTTTATGAATGACATAAAGATGACAGGATGGGCACATGTTTTGAACACTTGTTCAACATTGCACAAAGATAAGAAAGCAGAAAAAATAGTTCTGATAATGCCTTTATTAACTGCTATCTAGATGTTTGATAAAGAACATAACTATACCCATACTGTATACAGTAAATTGACAAGGTTGCGAAATCACATCAAAACTTAAATTGTTGAACTTGCACACTTGCAATAAGCAATGTGTATATCAAACTTCTTGATATATAGGAAAGAGTGATACTGTATATTTTTAAACCAGTGTTAGGTTTGTAATAATATTCAATAAATTAAATTTTTAAAATGTTTTTAAATATGTTAAAATAACTAAATATCTATGTTAGTAATTAGACAAGTTTATGGCAAAATGTTTACATTTACAGTACAAATTTTGTTTAAGTAAGCGAACAAATGTGCATATTATTTTTATTGGGAGAATGTTAATTCTCCTCTGAAGCTGTGTTCTGAAGTTTTTACAACTACAACACCAACAAATAGTATTTTTTTATTCACTGAGAAAAGTTCTGTGAGTGCGTGTTACTTAGCACCGTCCCACCCCAAACATAATCTCATAGTGATGTTTCTAAGCTTGTCGTCACCCATTAAAAGCCTGTTAAATTTCAAAAGGTCTGAACTTTTACTTACAAATTGTATTCCCCTGTATGATATGTGTGCTAGGTTACAAGCACTGTCTCTAAAATATGTCTCTCAGCAGTATGCCTTGTTAAATGTTTATTGTTATTCTCCACCTATGAATTGATATTATGGTTGTCAGTTGAGGTCAGTCGAATAGGTCAAAGACGTCCCTAATTCCGATTCCATAGTTGGTTTATTTGGTGGTTTTCATCAAGACTTCAGACATTTCTGTTTAGATTCTTTATCCAGATAATATCATCAGAAGGATAGCAGTTTGATTTTATAGAGTTCACTGACTTTGTGTATATTTGGAACCAGAATAATTATAATTTCAGTAATCAAGGTCTTGTTTTTTCTGATCAGCAGTTTGTTGACAGTAACTATTGGTTACTGGCAACTTGGAAATTCAGTCAGACATTTAAAATCGCGAGTGAAAATCATAGAAAATGGAGAAGTATAAGAGGATATAGACATGTTGTTGTTTCATTCATTTATATATTTTGGATAATTTCTCACTATCAGGATAAGTGTTCAGTGTGGATTGTAGATATTTATTAGAGAATGGCGGCAGTAGCTTATAAACCCCCAACAGATCAGGAATTACTTGATCGCCCTGTAAGTCAGAGACACATCTATCATATACAAATCGGACCTGATCCCCCAATTCTCTACAGACGATATATCTGGGGAAGGGAATGTAAGTACTTTGTGAAAAGTTTATGTTATTCTGATTGGTTTTAGAGGGTTTAAAAGTCTTTACTTCTAAAATGCTTGCTTTTGAACAATAACTGTAGTTTCAGATGTTTTTCACATTCTTTTCCTTTACCACTTGATTATGACTAAGTTAAAGTTGCAATTTAGACGAAATCCAAATTAGTTTCTTTACTTCTTTACTGTTTCTGTTTAAAGTTCTGTAACACTTATGTCAAATATACATCTAACATGACAATTCTGTATAAATTGGGAATCTAATGTTCTATTTTATTTTGACTGAAGGAATCATGACACCATATTTGTGGTGGATAATTGAGACGGTCTATATTTATTTTTCAAAGCCTCCAATTGCTAAACTGAATGTCAAAATGGCAATTAACTTACATTCTATCATATCCATTTACATCAATATAACATTCAAATTTTGTAATGTAGTAAATTAACCAGTGTACTTTATTTTGATTTACTAACATTTAGATGTAAAATAATTTTATGTGTCAATCACCATATCAATATATGTGAATAATTATTGATTGAGTGATCTCCCTTGGTCTATGGTAGCCATTGCCTGGAGACCACTGTAATTGAGCTGGAATGTGGGACTAATGTCAGGTACACTCTGCCATTGTCAAATCTCTGTGGGTGTATGTAATATCCTAAACCCTTTTGAATGGATAAACATTCCAAGTGTTGTATTATAGTCAGGCCTGGTAAAGTTCAGGTAGTGATGTTCTATGTATCAATATGTAGAACCTGTTTTTCATTTTAAGAAATATATATAGGATCTTATTCTTAAATAACTTGGCATTATAACAGTTTTTATGAACTTCATTTTGATATACATGTATCTATATCAAATTATTTTGGAAAAAAATATATATATTTTTTTTTCAAAGAATGTTTTGGAAAAATAATCCAGGAGAAATTGTTATATTTTTTTTTAAATTGCTAGGTTACATACTTCTTCCATAAAGTCTTAATGACGATGTTTCTGATTGTTTTTAACAGGCCGTCCTCACAATCATGATCTTCATGGTGACTATGGTGATGGCGGTGGTTATGGTGGATATGGTGGCTATGGAGGCGGAGGACGTGGTTACTATGGGAATAATGGATTCCGTCCTGGCAAACAACTTCGAGGCTCATATCCGAGAAAAAACTATCCGCCGGCCAAATTTGGTCACCGGGATTACATGATGCATTCAGATGGGTCCAATGCCAAACCTAAAGTGATAACAATTGTTAGAAATGGTCCCAAACCTCGCAGTACCGTTAAAATGCTACTTAATAGGCGGAGTGTCCAGTCCTTCGAACAGTTGATGGGAGATGTCGCTGATGCTTTCGGCCCTAAATGGAAAAATGATAAAGTTAGAAAATTATACACAATCAAAGGCAGAGCAGTGCAAAGTGTGTCAGATTTTTTCCGTGATGATGATTTATTTATAGGAGTTGGTAATGAAAAGCTCACTGAGGGTAATGTACAGGATATTATAGGAGAACTCTACCCAGACAATCCATATGCTCAAAACCTTCTCAAAGACTATGAGAAAAATAACCGTCGTAATAAATACACTATTAAAGATCCTTATGATGCAGACAACAAGAAAGACAGTGGGTTGGGGGATGGTAGCCATGGAGAACCATCGGAGAATGAATATATCATCTATAAAGGTCGTCCAAATTTCCGTGATGGACAAAGGATGAACGACGAGAGGGGTTTAGCAGCTAAAGACGAACGTGCCAGAGCACACAGACGAAGAAAGAAGATGCTTGATGCTGAAAGAAGAGCTTTGGAGGATGAGAGACGAAAGAGAGGCTTAGTTGGCAGGAAAGAAGATCCATTTAAGAAAATGAAGGAACAAAAGTTAAGAGAACAGAGGGAGAGAGAAGATGCTCGAAGAAAGGAGGACGATGATGAACGCAGACGTCGTGAAGCTGAGGATGATGCCAGAAGGAGAAAAGCTGACGATGATAGAGATAGAGAAGATGCTGAACGTCGGGCACGAGAACGCCAAAAGGCAGCAGAAGATGAAGAAAGGCGTCGTAAAAACGCAGACAAGGATGATGAAGCCAGAAGGAAAGCAGAAAAAGACGCCAGAGATAAAGATGCGCGGGCAGCTAAAGATAAGGCTGATAGAGATCGTGAGAAAGCTGATCGTGATAGGGAGGCTCGGGAACGTGAACAGAGAGAAAGAGAAGCTAGAGAAAAAGCAGAACGAGATCGAGAGGCGGCCAAAAATAAACCCAAGGAAAAGAAACCCAGGGACAAAAATATGACAACTGATGATGATGTGCTTAAGAAATATGAACAGGGGAGAACATTAGGTGATGGTAATTTTGCCATTGTTAAACAGGCCAAGATGAAAGCAACAGGAAATGAATATGCTATGAAAATTATTGATAAGGGTAAACTGAAAGGAAAAGAACAGATGGTGGATAATGAGATTGAAATAATGAAGGAGTGTGCTCATCCTAACATTGTCAAACTTTATGAAGACTACGAAACTAAAGATAAAATCTACCTCATAGAGGAATTGGTGAAGGTGAGCTGAAAATGTAGATAATCTGTACATATCCATAATTGCTATACAATTAAAGTGCTTAAAAATGTCTGTCAAATTAGAATTAATCACGGTGAACATGTATACAACAATACTATCTCATTTTAAACCCATTTCAACTTCAGTATTTAAAACTTTGTTTCAGGGGGGAGATTTGTTTGATGCTATAACGCAGAGTGTAAAGTTTGGAGAGAGAGATTCAGCCAGCATGGTGAAAGACTTGTGTAGTGCCCTATTTTATCTACATGCCAGAAATATAGTCCATCGAGATTTAAAACCTGAAAATCTTTTGGTAAGATGTGTGATAAGTACTTATGGCCATAAAACTATGGAAACTATGCTTACTTTATAGTAATATTTAGCACAGAAAAAATCTTCACGTTGGATGACTGTTCTGTCAAATTTGTTAAAAGCTTGTCTCAATCAACCAGTCCATAAATCATATTCATCTGATTGAAGCAGACTTGTTTCTTGTGTCATTTTGGAAATTGTCCACAAAATGAATGTATTTTTCTGGGCATGCTTACTTTTCCTTCCAATTTCCAGTTCCTTGAAGACTAAATAAATATACACGGATATCTGAACTCCAGTATATACAGAGTGGCTGGTGTGATGGGCTACAAGCACACATAGTAGCTACGTAACTTTATTTTATATTAAATTAAATTAATAAGCAGATGTAAAATGTCACCATCTGCATGCTTTTTATTTACTATGTTGCGTTTTGTTGATGGATACCCTAAATCACCTCAAATTTCATCCATGATAAATCCTAACTTTTTGGCCAGTTGTAACAATATTACAGCATGTAATTGAACAAGTTTATGTTTTCTGACAGATGTTGATACTTGCTTATTGAAAACTTCATCTTCTGCCTCTCAGACTCAAGTCTTTAAAACAGCTTCCAAAATAGTTTTTCCATAATTTTATGGAATATTTGAGGTTATTTAGGGTATCTGTAAAATTTAAACAGCTGAATATTAATAAATTCCTGTAGAAATACAGTATCTCATTATAGACTTTACTGAACCTGAAAGCAGTAACAACATGAATGTGTATTTGTAACTTTGTTGATTTACTCAGGTGTTGAGAAACAAGGACGGTTCCATTTCATTAAAACTGGCTGACTTTGGTTTAGCGATGGAAGTGATTGGACCAATTTTCACAGTTTGTGGAACTCCCACCTATGTAGCTCCGGAGATCCTGTCTGAAGTGGGTATGTATCATCCTTTACTTGTCAGCATGTTCTACAATTTAATTACAAGCTGTTTATATTTGTAATAAATTTGTAAAACCATCAACGAAAAATGTAATCTATTGATTTGAGTCTCACATTACCTAATCTTTTAAGAGTATTAATAGCAAAAGTATACGGGTTTAAGACACTGCCATAAGCACAATATGCATGCGTATCTCCACATTTAATTATTGATACAACTCAAGCCTGAGATCTGTTTAAAAAAATAACTGAGAGTTTATCTATAATATCAGATGATTTATCTATATTTGATTGGTCATCATTCTTCTGACAGTGGGATTTGTAATTATTTATTGGTCTTACCTTTGTACTGCATTCAAGATAAATGTAGAATATAATGATTTTAACAAGTTAGTAGGTTAATATTATAAACAAAGTTAAATAAATCATACCCAAACTGGAAGAATTAAGAGTCTGTAACAAATGGTTTTATAGTATTATCAAAGTCTAGTTCACAGATCCGAGGTTAAAACATGTACATTACCATTTTAATGATAGGTTTGGGATTAGGCTTTGATTCGGTTTTAGGTCAGTTTGGTAAAGTTAGTGTTAAATCAAAGCCTCACATGTACCTGGCAATTGACATCTTTAATATTGAGGAACAAATCCATCCCAAACCTGTAACTGTCTTATAATAAGATGTCTGGTGTAATCTTGGTTTACAGGTTATGGCATTGAGGCGGACATGTGGGCTGTTGGTGTGATAGCTTTTATCCTCCTCTGTGGATTCCCGCCATTTCGTAGTGCTGACAGAAAACAGACTGAGCTGTTTGAATTTATCAAGGCCGGGGAATATGATTTCCTAAGTCCTTATTGGGACAGTATCTCGTCAAGTAAGTATTACATTACCCGAATCATATGGTAGTTTTTTAACTTTAAATTTAATCTAACCTACATTTGAGAAATGTATTACTCATGTGTTTTCCAGTACTTTAATCATTCAAAGTGTTTTTGTCTCAATTGGGGGCGTTTTCGATGCAACTGTGGCCAGTATTGTCCTGTAAAAATTGAGCCACTAGCTTTGAGGCTCCAAGAATTTAACTGACAGAGAAATCTGCCTAGTATCAGAGATCTCTGCTGTCAGTTTGACATCAAGTGAAAAACTATGCTATCCCAGACTTAAAGGGCTTTGGTGAGCTGTCTAAGTGAACACTGGTAGTTGTCACAGAACTATGATTGATACCAGTCATATATGATTGAACATTGTCCTAGATTACGTCAAATCTGTCTAGATTGTCATCAGCCAATCACAACCGTATAGACATACTTAATCAACCAAATCTACATGGATATTATTAACATCAAGAACAAACACATATATGATATAGTTTTACACACTTTAATTAAAGCTTCAAATTTAGTTTAATTAAAAAAAAATTGTGACAAGTTTATTTGAGTTCAATGTATGAATAAAAGATGTCATTCAGGTTGTATTGGATGTATAAACGGAATATCTGTAAATCTTTTTGTGTTTTAGCTGCTAAAGATCTGGTGGAGAAGTTATTGGTAGTAAATGTCCAACAGAGGTACACAGCCATTGATGTGTTGTGTCACCCCTGGATTTTGGGTGGTGGTGACCTCAGCAACCATAACCAAGACGAGCTGAAAAAGTTACGAGACAAAGGACTGGAATTGAGACAAGAACTGAACAGCGAATCTAACTTGGCATGGGAAAACTGGCAAAATAGGCGCAGCTAGAAAGTAATTTTCAGTTCAACTTTAAGATGTCAATGTGTGCGACAGTTTGGGTTGCAAACTGAAACCACGAGACTACAGATTGATTCTATTGGTTCTCAACTGCTGGATAAAAATCATTCCATACTCTTTTGAAGTACTTTTTTGTAGATAGATTCATGTAAATTAGAATTATTTATGCATACAATTATATATTTATTATAATGCGAAATTCAAGTAAAAATGTTTTGATCTTGATGCAGCTTTCATATTTTTCTAAGTCAGTTGATTTGACTTATATATAAATTGAAACCCTTATATCTTATTGGTAAGAGGAGTTTAACCAAGTCTGCATTTTTATATCAAAACAAATTTCACATGTCTCACATAGTGCTTTTGTAAATACTGTATTGTTCTCTTTTGTTTGTGCTCTTTGTCAAACCATGTTACTTTGTTGGGTGAAAAAAAACATAACGATTTAAATGTGACAATTTGTCCTAAAAATGATGTGACATAAGTAACGGAAGTAGTTATGTTTTTACTTAATTTTATTTGTTCCTGCCTGTTTCATTAGATGCAGTTGTGATGGATAGTCCCAGAATCATGTGACCAATCTGCTGTTTGCCTTTATGTAAATTCTAAATAATGTTATAAACTTTTATGGACTTTAAAATCTAAACTATTTACAGTTGTCATAATACTATGAACAAAGATCTTTAGATTTTACACTTTTACACTTCTGGGTTTTTTAGGTGTTTTTTTTTTTTTCATTTTTTTTTTTTCATTTAAATATATTTAAAGTATTTATTATACAATTCAAATTATCTGACTGTGATATTTGGGGGGTCATTCTGTATGAATGTAATCATTTAAAACCAAAAAGGATCAAGACTGTAACCAAAAATTCTATGTCATCCTTGATAGTCTTTATTTAATCTTTGATACTATTTTAAGTCATCTGTTGAACCAAAAACGTATTAGATTGTTTAACATAGAGTTCTATTCAAATATTCTGTCACTGTGTATAGTTGTCAGTATTACCGGTCTGTGATATCAGTCAATGTGGAGCTAAAGTTAGCCTTATTTTTACCTGCCCATGACACTGTTTTAGTACCTTTATTAGAATCTCACATATTTATATATAATAACTGTTATTTTATTTAATTAAATAAATTATTTACATTTGTTACATAGAATTTATATTTGACGTAGCTGTGATGATGCATAACACCAGTACCTTGCCTTACTGTGTCATAATTCTTATGTATTACATTATTTTTTTACTTTCATATTTTAACAATATTAAGAAAGTGGATATCTTCCTAAATTATACTTAGTTAATTTATGTTCATTGAAACTTTCTGTATCGACGATGTGTCCATGGGAAAGATAAAAAATATTTACATGTGCATATTAGAACTTATCAGATTTACTTCCGATAATAGATTATGCTATTTATTTTTCATGTTCTGTCAAAATGTTATTTTCCGTCCATATAAATTTGAATCTATCTCAATTTAGATGTTCTGAAACTTTGTGTAAACTAAGTTTAATTATGAACTAGAAATAAAAATAAACTGACATGAAAAACATAATTATGATTGATGTGTTTTTTCTTCACTTTCTCTACTTTTGAGAGTACAATAAAGATCTATTGAGTGTGATTCTATAATACCAAATGTTTCAAGTCATGAGGTGAGGACAATAGAAAGACATCCCTTCATGAAATAATATTTGTTTGCATCATAGGGAAACCTGGGTATACTTAAACATTGCTGGTCCTTAATGATGGAAAAATATAGCTCTTGAGGAAAATAGTAGTCAATGCTATAAAAAAATATAAAAAATGATGAGATTTTTCACATCATAACCTGCAGTATTGCTAATACCACCCGTGTTAAAACTAATTGGCTAACTGACTACCTGTTCATAAAGTGAAAACATCATTGTGTGAAGACGATCAAGCCACGTCACTAGCCATAATAAACATGATATAAAAATATCCAAAAGGAACTATAGTAAGCAGAGTTGTGGGCGTTTACAATACTGCCGGCCTATGTGTAACAATTCCTGAAGATAAATTTGGGTGCACATGAATAGGTCTTGGTTGCAAACAGAGTTATGGTCCTTTAATTTAGTGTCAACTTAATATTGCCTTTGAACGCCTAGTTACACATTGAATTTCAAAGTTTTAATTTTAAAGACCTGAAACTTTTTTCCACACCTTTGCATGCTTTCGCATATTTCAAGGAGATAACTCTTAGTTTGAGTGATTGGCAATACTAGTTCCCACACTCAGCCATGGTGTCATACATCCCTCTGCCCTAGAACTCTTCAGAGAAATACAGCCTTTAAGATTTAACTACCACAGTTCTGTCCCTTGGCTAAGGGCAGTTCGTTTGAAGAGTAGTAATGCTGTCTTGACTTAGCACTGGAGGAAAATTAGCTTTCCTACATTATGGAAATGCTTCACATTGTGTTTTGTGCTAGTGTCAATTATTATTAGAATACACCCCAGTTATATAAGACAAATACAGCTAAAAACAACAATCAATTAATCAATGAAAAAGTCCCTTGATGCGAAAACCTACCTGCTCCTCGTCACTTCAAACACAGGCGCATATCTTGAGATGCTTACACTAATAATGCCCTTTATCTTGCACTTTAATAGAACTGAACAAGTAAGATTAAGAGGGATAAGCGTCTCGAAACAAGCGCTTCAACAACTAACTTTACTGATGGATTTCAAATTTATTTTTTTATTGACCCTCCTACTTATTATTGTTTCACCAGTTCAGTGGGCACTGCCAACTTTACTCTGTTATTGTTCTCTTTTCCTGGTGGGCTATTATGTTAAACATCTTCAAAACTGATTAATTTAACTTAGTTTCGATGGAGAGCATGACATGATAATAAAACTTCTGTTTCAAGGGAGATAATTAAATTTCTTTAGTGTTACATATTCAATTTGTGTGTTTAATTGATTGGTGTTTAACGTCGTACTCAAGGGTATTTCACTTATATGACGATGCATTGTCTACTTCAAACTGTACACAGCCTTATTACGGTGGAAAACAGAGAGGAAACCTTGTAAAAACCACCCCTGTGATTGCCGGAGCCACAACATGTGACTCACTCTTAGACGACAGGTGAACTTGATCCAGTAAACGCTAAATCAAAGCAGGTTCAGTTTAGGAAGAGCACTCGCTACCACTAAGTCATTAAGGTAGCACAATGTATAGGGCTAATTCCTCTGTCTTAGCCCTACGTCCCGCCTATATAAACCCATGGTGAAAGTTGCAAATTGATAGGCCGCTATGGCCGGCCTAAAAAAAAATTCCGATTTTTTCTAGATACATTGAAACCATTGATTAGTATTTTACTTACTTGCAATATTTCTTTTTTGATGGTTTTCAAAGCTATTATTGCAAAGGGAGATAACTTATACGTATCAACTCGGGTGAGAAATTTAAATAAAACTTTATTTAAACATCAGGAAAGAAAGAAGGAGTTTGATAATTGTGATTTTTCTATCCAAAAAAAATCAGAGAAAAATCGGATATATGTTTTCAGAGGCCGGCCATAGCGGCAGATCAATTTCCAACCTTCACCATGGGTTGAGTTGAGGCAGGACGTAGGGCTAAGACGGAGGAATGAGCCCTATTCATTGTGCTAGTTTAAGGGTGGTGCAAATTCAAACAATGAATGAGAAAGTATTGTAAATTAAATTCAGAAAACAAATATATTTCAATCAGTTCCTACTTTTGTAAAAGCAAACTTTTTAATGCCGCTCCTCTATATGGAATACCATTTAAAAATTTGTCATTAACGAACTTTGGTGCGAATCATGATGAATTAATGGGAGCCACAGTGGCCTATTTGTCAATGCTAAAATGTTGTTTTCATGATAAATACAATTGTTTGTCATTTATTTATTTATTTTTCGGATTATTTTATAGACAAATAAATCCACACTTGCATAATAAATCTTTTATAGGGACAATATCTTCTAGTATATGCACATGTGTGCCTGATAAGAAATCCAAAAGTAAGGTATAATCTGTTAACTTCACATTATTAATTAATTGTTTTATACCAGTCTTGTGGACAAACATATGAAATAACAAAATAGCTAGCTAAACAGCTTTATTAATATAGAGAGACCTAGTGGTGGAACTCTTCTGAAAAGGAGGCTGAAAACTTCTGAAGCGTATAGGCGCATCATGGCTGATCAAAAATCACAACAGAAGACAGAAAAGAAGCCAGACCTCGGTCTCTTAGAAGAAGATGACGAGTTCGAAGAGTTTCCAACTGAAGGTAATCGTCTGAATAAAATTATGTTTGACAATATATCCAATGGTTGAAATTCAATGAATACTAAGTCCATAAGGTCGAAGCCACAGCGATCACGAAAATTGCACACTGTGTCATTGAATTTTGAGTGAATGATGACTAGTCACTATTTAAATGCATGGGATACAAAAAACGACTGCACATTTTGCGATTTTAAAAATTAATTCCATTAACTTCATGTATTTATGTTTAATATGAAATTAGGTAAAACCTAATGGCGAGTACAAGTTGGGTTTTCATTTTTAATTTAAATATCTGTTTATCTGTCTACTAAAAAAACCCCAACCCACTGATAAAGTATACAGGCTAAGTGGTATAGCACAATGTATAGGGCTAATTCCTCCGTCTTAGGAATTAGCCCTATTCATTGTGC
>JARFOD010132053.1:0-13719 GCA_031763545.1 Mopalia muscosa
AATTAATGTATTGTATTACACACAAAAAGTTTTACTTATTTATAGAATATGGTTTTTGGGTGGTCTTCCCCTTTAACAGTCAACTTTATGTGTCTTTTGACGTGGGCCCCCTATAGTGTGACAAGAAAGATATTTGATTGGTCAATATTTGTGGAGCTCTTGTGTTTAGAGATTAAAGTAGCAAGACGTGGCTACGTGGATGAATTTGACTGTGGTTTAAACAAAACCCAAAGATCCAATTCTAAAATGGTTATAGCTCAATTGGAAAATTAGAGAGCATATTTCAACACAAGGAATGATGCCCGTTTTACCTATATGTATTTCATTGCAGAGAGGAGCAATGCGTTACCCAGCAACCAATCGATTTAAAAGAATATAAACTATTCAAAATATAAGCAAAAATTATTTGTTCAAATAAATACACCATGTTTATTTTAGAATTGATAATGGAGGAGAAATGCTCTAATTAAGGTAAACATTATGACCACGTGGAGTTGTCGTGGATGATGCATTCACAAGACAGTGTCTGTATTGATGTAACGTCAGGAAAAGTACTCCATTTGCATCAATCTGTCACTCATAGACATGACTAAGTCTAAGACACAAGTGATAAATATGTATAACTGTTGGGTGGAATATGAATATATATGTAAATACTAAAATCTTTATGTATTATCCAAATAATCTGTGACATAGTATTGAGACATGAATACTAGTATAACAGTGAAGCACCGGTATAAGTATGCCCTACTTTACACAGTGAATCAATTGGCAATCAGGCGGAATACTCAACGACAACATGTATCCAGATACATCGACAACGTTTCTATCCATCTAAACAGCTGTGAAATGGGGGAAATTAGTCCTTCTCTTGCCTAGGAACTCAAATACAATAGAAGGAACCATTATGGTAAACTTAACTAGCTAATGAATGCCATTTGACAGAAAGTATCTCACCCTTTCCTTCTTAAAGATTCTGGCTTATCCTTAATTCACAAACACATCAAACAATTGCTGACCTAACCTTTAACCTTTAACCCAAATACCGAAAGCTTGATCGATTAATAAAAGGTCGAACACAACACCACAATGTTGAACGTCTTTTTCTGAGACTGCTGCTACTCAACTGGGGTGTTGCAGTATATCTAACCTTTCTGGTGGGAAACATGATATAGAGGCAGTACAACTTAGAACCCATCGGCGAGCGGCCTCGCTTACATAGAATAATACATGTTCGGCAATAAAATACGGTGATGTCTCCTCTGGATACAATTGATATTCAACCAGCTCAAAGATATGCCCTTTGTTGCTGTTAAAACAAGTGAACAATTGTACAGATAATTATTTTCGTGGATCGATGTTGAAAATCAAATATGTTATATATCTCCTTAAGTTCGATAGTCTGACGTGACATCTCCACGATCTGTTGTTCGCCTACGAATAGCCTATGAATTAGTTTGTTTGTTTGTTTGTTTGATTGGTGTTTAACGTCGTACTCAAGGGTATTTCACTTATATGACGACGGACAAAAATACAGAACATCACAAACAAATCTGCTTTCCGTTAACCTTTAGCTCTGCGAACACCAGGGTAACAGAAAGCAACCTTTTTTCTCGCCTCTTACGATCGACTGAGGAAGCCGAGGGAGTATTCTGCAGGGCCATGGTCCACCCGCTACCCCACAGGGCTTGTTTAAAGGAAGTAGATGTTTTGGTTGTATTATAATATACACTACATCACTATCCAAGTATTTTTGCCTTCTCATCCGAGGCATTAGCCAACAAAAGCTATTCCTTTGTTTACCTATGTTTCTTGAGTTCCCCGTTACTGCTCTGTCGGTCAGAAGTCTCATCAGGCAGTGCTACAGGTTCCAGCCCCGGAGGTCCTGGCGTTGTTTTCTGTGATGGACCGTACACGTCCTGAGCCATGAATGGTGGTAGAGGGGGAGGCGTTATTGAGACACTTCTATAGAAACAAGCAATAAGAATAAAATGTTCAAGAGAAGTAAAACAGACAAAAGTATGTATTAAACAAAAATTAACATTCACATGTGCTCTGTTCACTTTGAGAATTCGTGTTCAGTCAAGTTTTTCTTCTGGTTTCAAGGAAATCGGAGAAATGGGTTTTCTTTCAAACACTTCTGCTTTAACAATGGTAATATATACCATAGAAAATCCGCAAAATAGTTCTTGTATTTGACAAGTTTGATTGTCCAAGCAGGGTTTAAGAACGTACTAAAGCTTATTTCATTCACATGACAGTGTGCAAGCCCAATGGGTGAAAGAAAAAAACAAAGATAAGATACAAGTAGGACTTAACACAATACCAAGACATCACAAACACACCAACTGCCTGTTCCCCTTTAGCTGTGAGAGCACCAACATAAAGCTCCCTCTAACCAAAGGCAGTACTAGAATTGGCTTGACCTCAACGAGCAATGGAGAGAAATGTGAAGTGTGCAGGATGAAGGATGCATATCATCCAAGTTTTAAGAATGATAGATTGCTAAGTGTTTTACACCAAACAATGGTATTTCACTTATATGACGGTCTACTCCAAAAAAAATAGACATTAGCAAAACCACATGTGAAGTGTTTAGAAAGTTAATATTCCTCCAGTGCTAAATAAAGACAGCATTGCTAATCTCCAAACAAGCTTCCCTTAGCCTATGGCTCCAAGCATTACGACAACAGGTGCAAATTTAAAACTCCTATATATATATACATCAAATATATATCAAAGGAACATGATCGTGTAAAGTAGATGCCATCTGGCGAAAGACAGTTAATTTGAAGAGTTGCAATGCTGTCTTAACTTGGCACTGGAGGAAAAGTCACTTTCCAAAGGACTTCATACCATATGGAAATGCTTCATATCTAAGTTGTGCTGGTGTCAATTACTGTTGGAAAACACTGCCATCATACAAGTGAAATACCTTTTAACAAAGTGTTGCCTTTCTATCAGTCATGTAAAGTAGACTAAAAAGCAAATTGTTTTGTTCAGTTGGGTAATTAATTTATCTTATTGGAGGATAAAAATCATGTTTGCTTGATTGGGGTTTACTGCGTACTTTACTCCACACTGTTCCTTGCCTTATTACAGTGCAAAACTGGGAGGAAACCTCGGAAAAACCACCCCCACAGGCCTAAAAACCATGTAATTATACTTTCAGAACACTACAACAGGCAGATGGTTAAGGTCAGCAAATATAATAAGAGAAGGACTTACTCCTGTTTTTGTTGAGCTGTGTCTCTCAAACTCTTCGTGACAGATTTGATTAGGTCTCCATAGGAAGTTTCATGAACCCTCACCACTGGTTTCGGGACAGGCTTACTGACAGTGCTCTAAAATCACACAACAATGAATTCAATTTCTCCCCTCTTAATTGATTTGTCAATATGGAGGACAGCAGAATGAGGCCCCTTTGGGAAATGACATTGCCACTTTATGGCATGGTAGGGCAGCCGCGTATACTTTAATAACATTGTTGGTTTTCAGGCAACTATAGCTTTAAAACTGCAAAAAATAATATTTTTATCTATGGAGAAAGGAAATCCATATGGTTTTATTAACATTCACCTGTTAATTTGTAATATTCCCTATACTGCCCATGTTAAAAATCATGGATCGGCCCTCCCTTGCAATAAACTGATAATGCTATTTCACAAAGGGACATCACTCTGTTGTCTTAACATAACATAACAATAAATGTTCCTCCATGGTAGGCCGCACAAAATATACTTCAATTTAAAGGCTATACACACACAGCATTTGAATTTAACTAATTAAATTTTAATAAAGTTTGAAGCAAGTATGCATATTAAAAGAGTCTACAAATTGTTTTTTTTTAAACTGTAGTTAAACAATCAGCAGGACATGTAGCCCATAATATATCAAAAGTGATTCTAACCCATCAATGGAGGGTATTTTCCCGGAGTGAATCCTGTTAACTATAAGGTTTTGGATGGGTTTTACAAGTCACTAAATAAACTTGACCTTGTTAACAATCAGTCATGAGATTTTACATTACAATATACCAGGTACATGAAAAGATCTAAAACAGCCCAAAGACAGAAGTCAAACAGTACATGACACATGTACCAGATTACCAAGGCAAACCAGCCTCTTGTTGTCCTTTGGTTGAGTTTGTTTGTTTGATTGGGGTTAAATGTCATACTCAAGAGTATTTCACTTATATACATGATGACGGATTGTCCACTTCACATTGCTCCTTGTCCAATTTCAGGGGAAAAACAAGAGGAAACAGCGTAAAAATCACCCCCATGATTACCAGAGCCCCATCATGTGACTCACTCATATATCTGATGGTGGACAGATGGTCTTAGTCTGGTGAACGGTAAATCAAAGTAAGATTAGTAAGCATACATGCTACCACTAAGCCATGGCCAGGGGACCCCTTCATTGGAGAGCCAATTGACATAAGGTGCCTGAACCCAGTGTTAACAAGTTGATTGGCAAGAAGATAACAAAGACTGACTTACCGAGGAAGAGGTCATCAGACTGGGATGGAGATAACCATGGGAATCTTCGTCATCATCGTCAACTTCATAGGAGCCTGAAACCAACACAACCATTTCAATCCAAAAGTAGAATGAGAAATCTACACTGTCTATACAATCAACAATTATCACTGTTTGTATAAGGGGCAGAAAAAATATGTATTAAATGCATTTCAAATGCATTCAAATTGGCATTGGCATAATTTCACTTTTTCACTTTTCATACCATTTGATATATGTTTACCCTTGTATAGACCTTTGCAAGGCTTTACTCAGAAAACCCCAGCCTTTCATTGATTGTTGGTTTGATTGGTTTATTTTTTTGTTTGAATGGAGTTTAACACCGTACTCAAGGGTATTTCACTTATATTATGACATCCCAGCCCAATGGGTGAACAAAGCCCCCCTCAACACCACTGGCAACAAACAAAGACAGGACGGGACAAATACAGGACGACAACAACAGGACTCAATACAGACACCACAAACAGATCGGCTACCTGTCCCCCTTTAGCTCTGACAGCACCAGGGCAACATAAAGCTCCCTCCAACCGCCAGGGTAAAGGATGTATATATAGAGAAGTCTATTTGAGTGCGACCAACTGGCCAGACAAACAGAACCACAAAATATGAAGTATTTTGGTACAGTCAATTTGGTTCCAGAAACTAAAAATAATTAAAGGCCAAGAAAATGCTAATAAATTCCTAAGAATTCAAATTTGAGAAGCAATCTTCAACCTGGAAAATTTTTCCAGAAAATCCCTTGACATATTTTCCTCAATTGCCTTAGTAAACACTGCATGACTGCAAGATGGTTCAATTGGGGTTTAATGTTGTACTCAAGGTTATTTCACTGACATGGGGACATCCTGATTCACTTCAGATTGTTCTTAGCATAATGGCCGTTTGGTTAAGGGCAGTTTGTTTAAAGAGGAGCAATGCTGTCTTCAATTAGCACTGGAGAAAAAATTAACTTTCAAAAATTATGGAAACGTTTTACATTTTGATTGAGCTAGTTTCAACACACCGCCATCATAAAAGTGAAATACACTTAAGCATGGAGTAAAAGACCAATCAATCAATTCTAGCTTGGTAATAATAATGTTGGAAAGTTAATTATCCTCCAGTGCTAAGTAAAAACAGTATTGCCAATCTTCAAACAAAATGACCTAAGCTTGAGGGCAAAACCTCTGTGAAACATGCCTTAATACCTGTTTATTATAGTTGTATGGGTTGTATGAGTACACTGAAGGATAATCAGTAGTCTGACATGTTAACCATTGAACACTGGTCATAATTTAATTGGAGAACATGCTAAATCCAAGCCCAGACTGTAATAACAATGCTACCATTTGACTCACAATGGTGGAAACATTAACAGGTTTGGGTTGAAATCAAACAATCTATGTTGTTTATTGATAGTACTTGAAGGTTTTGAACTGTCAGAGATTTTTAGACAGCTAACCAAGAAAAATAAGGCTATGGTGTTCATTTTGTTAAATTGTATTGACACCCACTCTTTCAGGAAAGCGGTTACATCTGTAAATGTATATACTCACAGTAATTCTCCCCTGATGTTCTGTATATCATTATTCCCAGACCTAGAAAACAAACAATAGAATGAGGCATATAATTTCTTTATTTGAAAATAAAGAATATGTATATCGGGATCGGTTAATATTACAAAATGTATGGATGAAAGTGTAACTATTTGGATATTGTATTGAAGTTTAAAGCCGTACTTAAATGTTTTCGATGTGATGTGTAAGGCCGATGGGGAGAGAGAATCAGTTCAAACCACCCACAATGTCATGACAACAAAAAGGGCAACAACAGGATTTAGCAGCAAAATACAGATATCAAAACAACAAAAGGACAGATATAATTTCCAGGACAAGAACAGATATAATTTCCAGGATAAGAACAGATATCATTTCCCAGGCAAGGACAGATATCATTTTCAAAACAAAGACAGATATCATTTCTAAGACAAGGTCTGAAATCATTTCCAAGTCAAAGACAGATAACATTTCTAAGACAAATACAGACATCATTTCCAACACATGGATAGATACCATTTCCAAGACAAGGACAGATATCATTCCCAAGGCAGATTGATATCAATTTAAAAGGGACTAAGACAAAGACAGATATTACTTCCAAGACAAAGACAGATATCATTTCCAAGACAAGGAGAAGACATCATTTCCAAGACAAAAACAGATATCATTTCCAAGACAAGGACAGATATCATTTTCAGGACAAATACAGATAGTATTTGAAAGATAAAGACAGATATTATTTCCAAGACAAGCACAGATATCATTTCCAAGGCAAAGACAGATATCATTTCCAAGACAAGGACAGATATCATTTCCAAGACAATCATTTCCAACACAAGGACAGATATCATTCCCAAGACATAGGCATATATCATTTCCAAGATAATGACAGATATCATTTCCATGACAAGGACAGATATCATTTCCAAGACAAGGACAGCTGTCATTTCCAACACAAGGACAGATATCATTTCCAACAAAACGACAGATATCATTTACAACACAAGGACAGATATCATTTACAACACAAGGACAGATATCATTTCCAACAAAATGACATATCATTTACAACACAAGGACAGATATAATTTTCAAAAACATATAGATATAATTTCCAGCACAAGGAAAAGATATCTTTTCGAAGACTTTAAACAAATCGCTAGTACACAAAAGTTGGATCTGATCAGACGATTTTATAGTTACCTTCTATTTCCACCAGAACCCTACGATAAAAAAAAAAAAAGAATCATAATTATCAAATTGTTGTATTCACCAATATTTAAGTAAAGATGTAAACTACAGTTAATGCAAAATTATTAAAAAATTGTTTCATAATGTATAAGCTTACAGGTGAAATATCACTCCTGTATGTGACTTTTCACTGTAGTACATATATTACTGTCTGACCTTGGTTCCTATGATGTCTGCTCACTTTAGTTTTAAGAGTATTACGATTATAGGACTTCAGAAACATACCAGAAGCATCAATCTTACAATGTTACATGAACTTTCATCTGTTTAACACATCAATTAGACTGGGAATTTGGTAGTATATCAAAACTTTCTGTTGTACGATTCTCAAATGGCGTTAACAGTCTCATTTTGGACATATTGTCAAAACCAACTACTGGCAAATTACACACTCTAGTTTAAATACAATTAAAAATTGCTCTTATGAATGGTGTAAAGGGAAACCCACAAGTTGCAAACTCTCTTGTCACCTAACAATATCATGTTAAAATCAATCTCATTAATTGGTTGATTGCAAAGTTACAAATACCATATCAAATGGGGTTGAAATACAACCACAAAAAATGTGTAACCTGCTACTAGTGACAGCTACGTGATATCAAATCGACTAATCGTAGGATGTCCTTGCTGCATGCATGTATCCATTCATGTATGCTCAGCAGTATGAACTAGTGTAGTCTGGGGTTATTATGAAAGACAGATAGGCAGATGTGAGGAACAGATTTACATCATTTTTGGCATATTGTTGTTCATTAGCATAACTTAATTGTCCACTGTGGCATTATGAGCTTGTTGAAAACGGATGTCATAAGAATATGATGTCATAATAAGGTACATAAGACATTATTACAGAAGATCCTATGCATATATCTCATAAATAGAGATTTAATTGTGAAGGAACTCACTGGATTTGCTTGTTTGTTTGATTGGG
Source organism: Mopalia muscosa (assembly GCA_031763545.1). NCBI lineage: Eukaryota > Metazoa > Mollusca > Polyplacophora > Chitonida > Mopaliidae > Mopalia > Mopalia muscosa. The sequence continues at coordinate 8,265 of JARFOD010132053.1, forward strand.
GTACTCAAGGGTATTTCACTTATATGACGACTTGCCAGCCCAATGGGTAAAGGAAACCACCCTCGACTCCACTGGCAACAAACAAAGACAAGACGGGACAAATACAGGACGCCAACAACAGGACGCAATACAGACACCACAAACAGATCGGCTTCCTGTTCCCCTGAAGCTTCATCCAACTGCCCGGAAAAGGGTTTAGACAGAATATGGTGACAAAACGTTAACCAGGGTTTAGGCTGCTTCGATCGGGTTTCGTGTCCTGGAATATAAATATCTGAGCCGGGTCATAAAATCACATCAAACTGGCCTAAACCCTGAATAACTTATATTGTTTTGTTGGTTATACTTTCCGCAATTCACTCAATTAACAATTGAAAGTAAACTGTGTTATATATTGTTCCTCATTTGTATCATCAATAAACTCATATTCTGTATGAACATACCTGTCTGCTTCTGTTTGACATTCCTGAAGAAATAACAAAAGATTGAATATAGCTTTTCATAAAGTCTCTTACATAAGTATTTGCAACATATCTATATAGTTAGACTAACCTGTATTTATCTCTTGACCTTAAAATGCTATACAATACAGTGTGAAATTGTGATACTGTTTATTTGTTTATATTGTAGTCAATAATTTGATAATCTTCATGTCAGGTAAATTATTTTCATGTTTAGTGCTTCTGTACTAAAGGGGCTTAATTCAGTAAAACAAGCATATAGTCTACTGTACAGTCTCAATGTATCAATTATGGCCATGAATTGACCAAAAAATTATTACAAAGTTCTTGAAGTAAGTTGTTACTAACTTTCATTTACATTTCTGCACCTCTTTTATAAACATTGAAGATTTTCTTTTCTTTTTTTATAAGATGCTGGATCAAAAGGACCAATGTAATAACAGATCACTGGCAGCATTAGTGTAGGTGGAAAACTGGGCAGTTAATTAACCCACATAGAGTCTGCAAGAATCAAACTTGCGACCCAATAGGTGAGGGGGATGTTTGGACCAGAAGGAGAATATAGGAACAGTTCAGCAAGTTAGTAGAATAAGATGCCACAGAAATTGTAAGGAGCAGATCTGTATTGAATCAATACTGACGCAGACTGCTGACACAAGAAATCGCCAAAGGAGAATATACAGTTACCTTGAGATGGCATCTGTTGAGCTATCATTGCTTGCTGGGCCATCAACATGTCTTGTCGAAGCTGCAAATCTCTGTTACCCCCACTATAATTTCTGCCACCCATCATTCCAGAGTTGCCCATCCTTCCCTGATTACGAGAACCCCTGTCCATCCTGCCGCGCTTCACAGGTGAAGAGTCATCACGTCCACCAGCAGATCCCCGTTTCTGAGTAACATTGGAAAAACGGCCTTGGCTATTGGCATTCCCTCGACCTTGCCCTGTCCTATTTTGTTGATTACCCTGTCGGTTACCTTGTCCAGGTCGTTGGTTGCCTTGTCCAGGTCTTTGGTTACCTTGTCCAGGTCGTTGATTACCTTGTACAGGTCGTTGGTTGCCTTGATGGAAACGGCTACCGGGTCTTTGGCGTCCGCTTCTAGAATCAGCTCTGGACATATTGTTACCCCTAAGTGGAGGTCTATTTTGTCCCTGTTGACGAATCTTTTTCATCTCTTCATCCAGCTTCTCTTGAGCAGCTGAAACATAAAGTCTATATGATTCAACTAGATAAGGCAATTCTTTTATACATAAATAGATAATTATTATTCTATCCATGCTAATTCTATAAATTTACTTGAGAAATTTTGTTTAACAGTTCCAATTATGGTAACGTACACCAACAAGAAATACTGAATTAAAAGGCATTAGGATTATTACTAAGTCATTTGTTGCAAATTCTTGGTGTTTTAACCCATGTACTTTATGCTTCTGTAAAACATTAAAATTTCATGACATGAAACTTTCTACATTTTTCCAATAAAACAAAATGTGCTACATAAAACTTTCATGGTTTAAAAATTGCCAGAAAAAAATATTCTGAATATAAAGGCAATATGTTTACAGGTGGTCATTTGTCTTTTTTGTGTTTTCAACAGCCACTATGTCAACATCATCCGACAAATATACAGACCTACTGATTCTGTGAGGAGAACTCAGGCTCAATCTTAGTGACAGTGTTGTCAAAGCTGCCCTAATCACTACTATTACGGTTTTAATAATAAAGAAACACATCAGCCAAGTAATTAATTGATTGATTGATTGTTTGGCATTTTACGCTGTGTACTGTTTAAGGGTATCACACTTATATGATGGCAGTGTATTCCAACAATAATTGACACTAGCACAACCAAGATGTGAAGCATTTCCATTATGTTGCAAAGTTAATTTTCCTCCAGTCCCAAGTAAAGACAGCATTGCCAGAGAGTTTGCAGTCACTCAAAGGTTTTTCTCTTACATGTATATGATAACAGATAGTACACATGATGAAAACTTTGGAAGAAATCTTGAAAACCGCCATGACTGATTGCTGAAGTGATTTTCACATACACCAGAGGTTAACAGAGGAGCTCTAACCTGTGAGCAGTACATTGAAAGGGTTGTTTGTTTGATTGGGGGGATCATACTCTACATTGAAGCAGGATCAGTAGTCTGACAAGCTAACCACTAAGCCACAGACCAAATAATCCAGATTCTGTGAAGTTTTCTCTTTATTTGAATTAATGGTCTAACTGTGATATTCTACGGTTAAGTGGTAATTAAAGTCAAATGGTAACCTTTTGAACGGGGAGTTTTCTGCATGCCAACAGTGTGCAGTTTAAGTTCATTATCTCCCAACTTTACAGTCAGCTTTGAGCTCTCTTGTGTGGCTGGGCGAGACTTGAATTCTAATATGGCATACCTGTAAACATTGAACATGACTCAATTAATATATAAATAGAATACAGACAGGTACATTCTCTGTGGTTTTGACAAATAACTAGCTATAGATTGTCACAGACAAAAAAAGTTTGAGCATAGTTTTTACATAATTCTGTGTCTTCCGACAGTAACTCTGTTGACTCTTACAAACCATCAAGACTGCATTTGTTGGTTTGTTTGATTGGGGTTTAAAGTCACACTCAAGAGTATTTCACTAATATGACGAAATGCCAGCTCGATGGGTGGAAACCACCCTCTACACCACTGACAACAAAGACAAGACGGGACATATACATTTGTTTGATTGGTGTTTACAGGACAGCAACAGGACGCGAAACAAACACCACAAACAAACCAGCCTCTTGTTCACTTCAGGTCTGAGAGCACCCAGGCCACATGAAGCTCCCTCCAACCACTCACAATAAGACGTGAATTAGCTTATTACCTGTAAGCTTGAGAAAGATGTAAGTGAAATGAGAGGTTTATCCGAACAGCCAAGACTCACAAATTCTTATAATTTTTTTGTTAAATTCAACTGAAAGATGTAAATACATTTGATGTACAGTTTGGATTAAAATGGAAATGTATTAATATATTTTTATTGATACACTGATTGTTGTTTAATCCTATGTTTTAGAATATTTCACTTAATGACAATGGAGTTCTTATATAGAGTGAACAGTAACACAACTGTTATGTGAAGGGTATATATACACATGCTTTGGTGTAAAATTTATGTTTCTCCGTAGCTGACAGAAAAAATATACTTCAATTACACTGCCCTTGGACATCATCTTCTGGAGGCAAGGCAGAAAAGAAGATCATTGCATTAAGCATCTCTTTCTTTCTTACCTTGCCTCCATAGCAGTGAAACCTGAGTAAACTAGTTTGGATGACATATCTCTACCCTAAGCCAATCATATTGGAGTTTTCTTTTAATAAGAAAGAGGCGGTCTAAACCTAGAATGACAATAAGGTTATACATGTAATATCCCATTAATCCCATTAATGAGTACTGACATTACTAAAGACATATTAATTGACAGTGGCACACACACTTGCTTGTTGTCAACTTTGATGCATAAACAACTTTCTGATCGGCTGCTTGTTTCTACAATAGTCTAATTAAATTTTTCCCCCCTTTTTGCCTCGAATTGCAGCAAGGGGAGTAATGTGGAAGTCTAGTCTTACATATTTGGACTCTTGCAAGATGCTTACACATAGGACCCTTCAATATTGAGGTAAACTTGAATTTAATCGGAATAATTGTTTAAGAGAGGGGAAGACTTGGACATTGATTCCGTGAAGTATGTGGTGTGCCTTGACGGCAAACTTTGATATAACATGATCAATCAGTTGGTTTTTGTTTGTTTGATTGGTGTTTATCATCATACTCAAGCGTATTTCACTTATATGATGACGGATTGTCCACTTCACACTGTACACAGCCTTATTATGGTGGGAAACGTGTTGGTGTTCTAACGTCGTACTCAAGGGTATTTCATTTATATGACGATGGATTGTCCACTTCACCCTGTACACAGCCTTATTACTGTGGAAAACCGGGAAGAAACATCATAAAAAACACACCGCAATTGTCGGAGCCACAACATGTGATTCGCTCATATACCTGATGGTCAACGGGCGGATTCAATTCGGTGAACAGTAAATCGAAACAGGTTCAGTTTAGGAAGCACACTTGCTACCACTGCTTGTAGCACACCAAAAAGCTGCTAACCAGTCATCCGTGAAGGGTTGCATATCAGGACAGTCAAATCAGTTTACTCCTTCCTCACACTGCACTGCGCTGATGAGTTTGTTATTACTGTACATCACTTAAAGTTATCTGTGTTGAACCTACCCTTCTGACTTGCCGTCTTTATCTGTAGGTAGTTGGATGTTGATTGCATCAGAAAATAGCTCCATTACTTGTGCTTTTGTGGCATCTGCTGGAAGATTACTCACAAACATACACCTCCCATCATAGAGCCCTGAAATCATAATTTATTACCCTCAATATCCTCACCTATCAGGAATTGTTTCTTTTAAAGATTTTTTTTATGGCTTTAATCATCACCTAGTGTTATACTAGGTGTGAATGCACCATGTCATACACCAGATGGTCAACAGATGAACTTGAGGATAAACCATGGCCACGAGTGATTTGATTGGGCATGGAATGACTGTGCAGGGGTGATCGGGTATCAGTGGTTAGTTTGGTGGGTGGGTGAATGGGTTGGTTTGGTAGGTGGGTGAATGGGTTGGTTTGGTAGGTGGGTGAATGGGTTGGTTGGTAGGTGGGTGAATGGGTTGGTTGGTAGATGGGTGAATTAGTTGGTTTGGTGGGTGGGTGAATTGGTTGGTTTGGTAGTTGGGTGAATTGGATGGTTTGGTGGGTGGGTGAATTGGTTGGTTTGGTGGGTGGGTGAATTGGTTGGTTTGGTAGGCGGGTGAATGGGTTGGTATGGTAGGTGGGTGAATGGGTTGGTTTGGTAGGTGGGTGAATGGTTTGGTTGGTAGATGTTGAATTAGTTGGGTTGGTGGGTGGGTGAATTGGTTGGTTTGGTAGTTG